>VWZS01000727.1:226515-276628 GCA_013397075.1 Rhabdornis inornatus | reverse complement strand
ATGGGGCTTTCAGGCAAAGATATAGCAAAAGGAATAACAGTCCTTTTCCCATATAAATATATATATATAAAAAACAAGACAAACTAACAACAACAGCAGCATTAACACCAACCAGCCCCAGACCCAGTGGCAGCCTCTCTCGGCCGCAGGCACTTTCCCCTTGGCGCAGTTCCCGGCACAGCCAGCAGGGGCGCTGGTGGCTCCCGGCCGGGCAGGGCGGAGCAATGACTCCTCCGCGCCGGCAGGGGGCGCTGTGGCGCGGGCTCGGTGCCGCTCTGCCTGTGGGTGATGGCGGGAGAGAGGGAAACGGGGCTTCCTGTGCAAACCCGCAGGGGGGGCCGGGCCGGGCCCCCTCCGGATGGCGAAATGGCTGCAGCAGGAACCTCGCAGCCACGGCTGGAACGGCAGAGCCAGCACACCCAGGGTGGCAAACAAAGTGTAGCACTAAGCCCAGGTGGTGGCAGAGGCAGAAGGAGCGGGGGGTCTCGGTGGGTGCTGGGTTTCCAGCTAAAGTGTAGCAAAAAACGCAAAGCAGCGGCAGAAAATGGCCGGGGCTGTGCAGTGGCTTTGGGCTCCTGAAGGCAGCTTTGGGCTCCTGAAGGCAGCTGGGAGATGCTCCCTTGGAGTGAGGAGGAGTTTTCCCCTGAGGCACCCGAGTAGATGGTGAGGGTCCTTCCCAGTGAGATCAAGTGTTGATAAGGTCCTGGTCCCATGGCCACTCTGACAGCAGAGGCTCACCCACAGTAAGGAGAAAGCAGTAAAGGATGGAACTCTGTGGTGGCTGAGAATTCTCCCCACAGCAACAGCAGCATTGTGTCCCCTCCAGTCCTGAGAGCGAGTGAGATGCTGAGCTCAGCCTCTCACCCCCCAGCCAAAATCTCGCAGCATTTCTGCACTTCCAAAGAGAAAGCCCCTGAGCTAACAGACTGCAGCCAGCTGCGCTCTTCTTCCTCCTCCATGGCCACGTCTTTCGTCTCTGTCAAGTATCATTCTTATCATCTCTTAGGCAACAAATACAAGAAAGTTCCCTGAAAGAAAGGGAGAAAAACTGAAAGATCCTAACCTGACACCTTTTTTTATGTTGATAGGGGGAACAGGTGTTGAACCAAGACTATGCCTTGCATAGCACATGCTCTGAGCCGCTTCATTTATTTAATAATATTTTTTTTTTGCTTTGAGCAAAACTGTTTGACCAACACCAGTTTTGTGGATTACCTTGTTGTGAGGCGAGATCATGAAAAGCAGCTGTGTTCTCGGACACTCTATGACAGTTAGGAAACCATTAGGGTTTTTAAAGTTACAGCCTGTCTTTTTCTTTCTTCTTCCCCTGCCTGGGCTGTCTTAGCTGCCCAGCTCTTTGACAGAAGGCAGCAGTGTGTCTGTACATCCTCCTGCTCCCAGCTCCATGGGGAAACGTGGGAAATGTTCACTTTGCAGTCATAGTGCCAGATCATCATTCCTGTGTGCATGAGCAGTTCTTGGCATTTGCGCTGAAATTCACTATTTTTAAAAATTGCTTACGTTTATACTTATTACCTGTTGCAAACGGAGGGCCTGACCCTTTTCACTTGTGAGTTTTGCTAACTTCAGTGAAAATTATAGATGCTCTGGCAGCATTGTTTTACAGTGAGTGATCATATAGCTCTTTTTTTTTTTTTTTTCCTTTTTCTGGTAGTTTTCTTCTAGTCTGACACGGGGCTTTGTGCAACAGGAAACAAATAGTGCTATGTGAGCAGTTAGAAAGCAGGCCAGCAGCTGTGACTCACTGTGCCAACTGACACTAAGAGCAGATCATCAATGTGCTCTGTGGCTCCTAGGAGGTAGGAGAAGCCCAAAACACTGTACAGGGTTTTCTGCTGAAACCCTCCCTCCCCAGTGCACTTCTAGAAACCACATTTTTTTGGGAGCCGTCTTGATTTATACACTGTATATGGGTTGACTAAATATGCCAGAACAAATGAAATTCTCTGTCCTGGGATGGGCAAGGCGCACAATGAGAGGGGTGCCTGTCACGTCACTGTGGGCAGCATTGTGCCTGCTCCTGAGCAGGATTAGCTCTGCCTGCTGTTTGCGAGTCCTGCAGAGCGGAGCTGGGGCAGAGGCCCCATCCGGTGTGCAAACCCACTCTGGAGCACAGGCTGCTGTCCTCCTAGCAGCATCTGATAAGAGCTATGAGTTTAGATCAGTTCCTGCATTCCTGATGTCACTGCTGCTGTTACCAACGTCAGAGACACTGTCTGCCAGTGCCATGTGCAGTACCAAGTCCATTGTCAGCTCTTTGCAGAGAGATACAAAGTTTTAGTTGTTCTCTTTGTTGCTGCACTGTAGTCTCAGTGTGCTGTGCTGCTCGAGCTCATGTGGCCGCGAAAAGGTTTTCCGTAACAGGACTTTGTGGTTTGTTGTGGACTTTGCTAATCTATCTGTATCTGATCAAAACCTTTCTACTGGGAAATGGCTCTGGAGCTGGTTTCATTGGGTGATACAGCAGAGTAAAACACTTCAGATGAGGTTCAGCCATCCACCAACTTAGAGCTTCTGTCACAGCTCTGCGAGGTGTTTGTACCTGCTTAACTCTGATGGAGCAATGTCATGGGCTCCAGTGAAGACAGGGAGACACAGGTCTGCCCAAAATGCCACTTGCAGATTGCACAGAGGATGCCTTAAGAAAAGATTATGAGAATTTCACATCAGATTTCACCTGTTTTATCTGTTACCACAGAAAACTCTCTGTGCTCGTGGGACTCTGTTGGCACTGCAGGGTTGAGAGATTAATCAGGGTGATCACTTTTGTTGGATAGAAAGGACAAGTGAACAGCCAGACAATACTTATAAGCAATGTATTGAAGCATGGTTAGGGCAGCACATTTCTAGTATGTCCAAAACCATAATTTAATTATGTTAAGTTTCATTTTATTACCGAAAATTGTAGATATTAAAATTTGAATATTTTTCAACATAATTTAAGGTTGGCTTAAATCAGTTTGCAAAGCACTTTATATGTAGGACTGAAAATATATTACAATCAGGGCTTAGCAAAATCCATATATTTCATGTTTCTGCAAACCATCCAAATCTGTTTATATTACAAGGAAAATGTTTTTTCCATACTTGCGTCTGAGGTGGGAATGAACTACATACATTAATACATACATTAATGCACTACACAGGTTTTGGAAAGCTGAAAGAAGTGGCATTTAATAAGAGTACTAGGTATTTCCTGAAACATGCACATTCCTGCTACTGAATCTCTCAGTATACAAAATTCTTCATACAAACAAACCATATCCAGCTTTTGTCTAGTTTGAACCCTTCCAGCATGTTTCCAGTTTCCTGATTTATTAAAAAAAAATCAGAGGATATGGTTTAAATCAAGTTAAAGTGATATTATTTTGTTTTTCAGCATTCAAAAAAATGTAATCAGGTGTTTGGAAGCTCATGCATGCCCTGAAGTGAAATCCCTTTTCCTTTTATCTGGATGTGCTATCAGAAAAAATCTCACAGATGAAAAAAAAACCTGAAAACTTATGTAAACAATATTATCAACAAGAAAATACTGTCATTTTGCAATAATTTGATGGATATTAGCTTTAATGTTATCAGTCACACACTGTTCAATCCATTTGATTGTCTTATCCTTTATATATTTGTTGTGGCTTGACACTGGCCAAACACCAGGCACCCACAAAATCCATTCAGTCACCCTCTCCTGCTGCAGTTGGGCAGAGGAGAGGGGGAAAAAGAATTAATGAAGGGCTCATGAGCTAAGGACTGGGAGAAAACACTCTAAGAGCAAAACAAGTTCAAATTCATAGGTATAAGGTAAATTTATTATTAACAGAATCAGAGGAGGATAATGAGAAGTAAAAAAAGCCAATAAAACACATTCCCCCCCCCCCCTCCTTTTCCCCACTGACAGCGCAGGGAGACAGGGCATGGGGGTTTTGGTCAGTTCATCACCCAAACTCTTTATGTATTTGCTCAGGGAGAGGAGTTTTTCCTCTGTTATGCCGTGGGATCCCTCCCAGGGACAGTCTTTCCAAAACTGTTGAAGCGTGGGTCACTCGTCCATGGGGTGCAGTCCTCAAAGGATTGGCTGCTCTAGTTTGGAAGTAAGGGCCCTCTCTATCTCTGGATCAGGGGCCCTCTCTCTCCATTCAGGTTACCAACCTCTGTCATTGAGCCGGCATCATGTCCATCTCCAGAGATTGGCTCTGTTGGACATAGCGGGAGCTTCTAGCAGTTTCTCACAGAAGCCACTTCTGTGGCCCTCCCTGGCTACCAAAAACCAGGCTGTGCCAAATCAAGAAAATATAAAATATTTCCAAAGACTTCTGATGAAGCTTCATAACTCAATTTCAGGTATTAAGGAAGATAATAGATTATTTTCTTGTAGCTCTGTGGTAATGAAATGGTGTGTTCTATTGCTTCTGTGCTTTGAGGGATGATGAGCCACAGAGGAAAGTCCTCATTTACAGGCAAGTCTTGGGTTGTTTTCTCAAAGAAAGAGAAATTATTATATTGTTAGTGCTGTATGAGGCTCCAGTAAGATCTCATTCAGTGAGTCTGCGCTGTACCTGTGGGGAATGGGACCAATACAACCTACATGAGCTGCAGTGTATTGCTGACATAAATGTAAAATATAAAGATACAATCACCTTTGAATATCAACTGAAAGTATTGTCCTGGTTGCACTCGTTTTAGGTAAACAGGATCTGCTTCACCAATACTCTTCAAGTTTACCTTTCAGTAGTTGAAGTTACTACAGCTTTTAAATGAAATTTAGCATACTTGAGTTTTCAGATTGCTGCATAAATGCATGCAACTCTTGATTTCAAATGACAAAATAGTTTAGGGAAATGAAACAGACTTTAGCAAAGATAGCTCCTACTCAGTTGTTTTAGTCCCTCTGAAACAATGAAGTCACAATGCAGATTTTGATTGTTCCCAGAACTTTGCCCAGCTGTCTGACTTCTTATGTCTTCAGTTTGTACTTCTGTCAGAGTTTTCAGTCTTGGTTCTTCTCTGAAAGTCTAAACTGGTTGAGGTCTGTTCCATCCCAGGGTTCTGAAGCTGTCCCTCTGCAGTATTTTAAAAGCCAACATGCAGCATAGCTGGATTCAGTAAACCCCATAGGCAAAGGATGGTGAAGCTCCCTGTTGGCTGTGTTTGATCTCTGTTAGCAGACTGGTAAGCCTGAGTTAAAATTTCTGAGTAACTCTGCATTAAGCCTTATTCTACAAAACTTGACAGGGCTGTAGTGACCTGTGCTGTTTAACAGCCTTAGTATCAAATGTTCCTTGTGATCAGACGCAGCAGGAACCACAGGCATGCACTGGTTGCTCACAGAGGCACTAGGTAGCCCGCTGTCATTGCACATTCCTCTGCATGCAAACCCAGAAACCCTGGGTCCAATTTTAAGGGCCAAAGTGTAACAAAAAATGTGTAGCATCCACTATTTTTATTGCAGAAGCGTGGTTCAGGGGAGAACATAAAAAGAGAGGGTTTTAAGGGTGTTTTCTTTCTGGTTTTAGTTTTGTGGTTAGTTTTGCTGAAAGCTCCTTCAGGCTGGGTTCTGTATCTGTTCAGTCAGCAGCTATGGCTCAGGGCTTCCAACTGACTAAGGGTTTGCAGTAACTGAATTAAATTAGGGACAGCCCCTTGAAAGAAAGTGGTCACTCTTAGTGTCACAAACATAGTAATCAATTGCTGTAGCTAAAGCCTGAGAAATTCTGCCGACTGAAGACAGGAAATTGTAACTAAGGCGCCTACCCTTAACTGTGCATTGTTTAGGGGTTTGAATTATGCAATCCCAGAAAATGATACAGTTCAATGTGGTGCATGCAGCTGTTTCCCATGCACCTTCTGCCCACATTGCTTTGGTTCAGCAGCATATCTTCAATAAGTATTACCCTTTAATCTTACATTTTTCCTTTCCCACTGGTAGTTTAGGTAATTTATGCATATTTAGTGCTTGTTGACAGTTGAAACTGGAATTCATTCATCCAAGAGGACAATAGGGAAAACAGAGAGCTGATTATGGATCTTCCACTATCTGCTGCACAGATTGGATAAGATCTCTAGAACTTAGTATAAGATTGATGTGGGCTGAGGGATACTGCCCAGCTGTGCAGACAGACCCATTGTGGGCATGTCTTCACCTGTTTCGGGGAAAAGTTCTTTCTCCTAGGACTTCGAACACTACACATGGTTGCCTGGGTGCATATTTATTGTCTTCTACAGAGGGAAAACCTGTAGGGAGCTTGGGAACTTCCAGGAGAAGCAAGTAACCTGCAATAGTTCTCCCAGCCCAGCTAATGTCAGCCAAGAGCATTGACAGAATCACAATGATGATCTCCACTAAGTGCCTTCAGAAAAAATGACTGTGGTGCATTTGCTGCCTTGGGTGCCTTGATAGCTCTTGGGGACTCATGTTTTCAAGCTTATCTTGGTAAGCACTAGAGCTAGATATTTTATGAAGAAATTAAAATGGAAATTTTAATTAGACTTCAAGTGTTGAAGCTCTTCAGAGGAGAACCAAAAAGCACAAGGCTTGTGATAAAATCACAAAAGTTCTTAGATGTAGCATACTCTAAAACTTTTACTTAAATTCCACCTACACACTACAGAAGTGCCAGAAAAGATGCATAAGAGCCTCATGGATCTGCAGTCCTTGCTCATTCATCATCAACTCATCTGACTTGCACTCTGCAGCTAAATTTAATAACAGTCCTTCACGTTCCATCATGGAACTGTACTGTTGTTTGCTTTTTGTTGATGTAAATCTTATTTATTATAACACAGAGAAATTCTGAAAGGGTTGTTTGCTCAGCAGGTTTTTTGTGGTGCTACAAGCTGAATCATTGTGTGCTGTATTGGCAAAATCTTTTTTGAAGTCTGGAGTTTGAATTGTTTATTTAGTATGAAGAATGTGAAGAACTATCCCAAGTACATGGTCTTGGTGCTTTCTGGAATTGTTTGGTGTTCTTCCTGGCTTCTATCTAACTATACTAGTTGGATATTTGGCAATTAACATACTTTTTATGTGAAGCATGGAGTACTGGAGCAGGGTGGAACGGGGTCTTTAAGTAGGATCTGAGTACATTGTTTTTATGATCTACATCTTTATCATGTGTGGAGGATGCCAGTTCAAAAGACTTCCACAGATCCTTTACCTTCCAGAGCTTCTAATATGTTTTCCTTTAGGCTGTAGAATTTTAGCAAGGAACTTGAGATAAAAATCTGGCAGCCAATTATGGTCTACTGAGAACTCCTTTCAATACTTCTTTCCTCCATCAGACTCTCCTAATTTGCAAGTGTCCCAATTCTGCCATGGGAGCACTGCCTATCTGTGAGCATGACTAGTCTTTGGGCTGCCAGAACAGAGCCTGGATGGGATCACAGAGAAGAAAAGTCTTGCATGGCCAGAAGAGATCAACAGTGGCAGATATGAGAGTCAGGATCTTTTTTAGCATCAACTGCAACTGGGCTCACATTCCACACACACAGAACACGTTTAACATTTGAAACTAAGAATGCATTGTGCTCTTTGAGTCCTTTCCGTGACACCGCACATAGGAAAAAGTGAGACGGCCTTTCCCAAAATTGGAAACCTTCAGCATTGCCATTTTTTATAATGTTTAATAAGAATGGAATTGTGATGCAGTGTGACTAATTAATATACAGAGTCTCTTAAGTCATTATCATGCTTAAAGAAATGGAGCTTGTGGTAGTATGTACTGGCATCCTTCAGTTGCACTGGAGGAACAGAGGGAATTTTATAGAATTGATGATACAGTAATTTTTTTTTTCCTCTTTTAACTCAGATTTTTTTGGATGTCTGATTTTCAGCCAGGATCACAAGCTAGAAGTAATATGTACTTAGTTGTTATTAAATTGTAATTCCTTGTTTCCTTCCGTGAATAATCTCTTTCAGAAATTCTGAATCCCTCTTCCCCAGAACTCTATGAATTCCATCATTTTCACCTAAAGTCTTACAAGGTCGCTGCAGCAGAAGTGATGTATTAACAAACTTGAATATCAGGACCAAACCAAATGTAGAATGAGACAAAAAGCCTCCATCATCTCTCACCTTGGAGTACACAGGGACTGTTCGCCTTCCATTCCCTCCAGCATTATTCAAGGTGTATGATTTATAACTGCACTTACACTGTGGTATTCTCCCCAAAATTTCCATGATCTTTTTCCAAGTGAGGAAGTGCTGCTCTGGTCACCCACCTGCATCCTCTGCCCATGTTCCCTATAGAATCCTCCCCTTACCTCTTCTCTCATGCTTAGTTCCCTGGCAGAGGCCCTCTTGCTGAGCTTTATTCAGCAGCAGAACTCCCTTGCCAGTCCACAAGTTTCCACCTATTATTAAAGTTTATTTCTTTATTGACCCTCCAGGTCACAGGAGCCCTCTTTTCCTCAGCCACACACTTGCTTCTCTCCCTCTGTGCTCCTAGGTAGCTCAATTTCTTCTAAGCCCCAGCTGTTGCATTCAAATTAGAGTACATTTCTGGGTGGCTTATATTTTGGAAAGTAGCTGTTTCTCCCAGCTGTGATTCCTGTCTACAATCCCATTTTTGTGAAATGCTCCTGAAACTTCTCAGGACAAGATTTGATCTAAAAATAAGGCAGGTTGGCTAACAAATAGAAACTGAAACACAACCAGGTTGCTAAAATATGCTTTAAAAATATTTACCAGGAATTTCTTAGCTCTTAGGTTCACTTCTTTAGTGAAATACAAAAAGCTTGTCTACATGAGAGCCAAATGTCAATTTAAAAATGCCACCTAGATTTCCTAGCTAACAGACAGTTTTGAAGACAGCTTTTTTTCCAAACCTCAAAACATAATTTTTTTTTTTTCAAATCTAAAAGAAGAGAAGACTTCCTGCCAGCCTTTCTCAGCACAGTAGAATTGACCTGATTTACCACTTCCATTTCAGCTGGTAGGTATTTGCAAGAATTTAGTAACTTTGAAAATTTATTGCCTGTTACTGAAATGCTGATGTATGTGTTTAAATACCCATTTTAAGGTACTCTAATTAGAAAAGATTGGCCTCAAGCAATATAACCAGATGATCAGTTTCCTAGTTCCTCCTTGTGCCTTGGCACAGGAAAGGAAAACACTTCCTCTTCCTTCTGAGGGCCCCAGACTTCCTGTGCCATCTATTTATACAATTGTTGTAATGAACCCCAAGTTAACCAGTTCCTCTCCTAGTTTAGCATAGGCTTTACATCTTTTTACTTCATGTCTTTATACTCCACTTGCAACTTCTCGTAAAGTCATGCTCAGAGCTGCTCCTCACTAAACCTGTGTTTAGAGTGTCTTTGGCAAGGCGTTCTCTTGGCCAGATGTCATTACTTTAATACACCAGATACAAAGGAAGACCGGGTTATCACAGCCATACAAAAACCTGTTGAAAAGTTCAGGTGGTTGAATTTGAAAAGGAGGTCACAAGATTTAACCAAAGTGTAGTGATTAAAGGCATTAGTTGTACCTGTCCTCATGAAATGAGCAGCCTAGAAGCCAGTTCAGCAAGAAAACAAGAGCAAGTTGTAGCTAGCTGTGCTCAGCCATTGTACTGTGAGCATACGGAAGACTAGAGGAAACAGGGACAGGCTCTGGGGGACAGGAGACACCAAGACATCTTGTGGGAAAGAAAGTTCACAGCCAAAAGGGCTGGAGTCAGAAGTGGAAGGTCTGAAAGTCGTGGTTTGGGATGCAGTTGAAATGGCAGGGCTGGTGGTGAAAAGCATGGTCATGTTCAGCTTTACCCATGCTCTTCAAGGCCTCTGGATCTGGATAAAGGAAGCTGGGAGATTTGCAGAGGGCTTCCTGTAGTCACAGGGTTCGAAGTGGCAGGAGGCCTTGCAGGTGTCTGAGCCTGGCGCTGCTCTGGTTTTGGGCTGAGGCAGGATCAGGCACTCCCTAGCTGGCTGTGAGGAGTGCCTGTGTGCATGGCACTGCTGTCCCCCAGGGCCTTGCAGCACCTCTGGTTGCCATCTTTAGAAGAGAATTTAAAACTTGTAGGACTGCTACTGTGACATCTTCAGGCTGTCCCTTTGCCAGACCATACAAGTCCCTTTCTTCTGAGCTTTCTGTGTGAAACCCATTTTCCAAGTCTTCAGTCTTCCTTGGAAATATTCCTTGGTACTTTATATGTTCCACAGGAATTGATGCCCCAAACTGGCCACAGCAGTCCAGCTAAAGCCTTATGGAACTAAGTACAACTAAATATTTTCTTCTTGCATCTTGTACGACACTCTCATGAATAGATCATGGAGAGACTTCTGCTTTGGATGTAGCTTCCCACTGTAAAATTGCTGCTCAGTCTCTGATTCACTGTTCTCCAGATTCCCGTGTACAGCTCTGCTGTTTTGTGGCCTGTTCCCTAAAATGCATACCTTCACTAGGTGTTTCCTTTCCATATGTTGTGGGCTACCATCAGCACAAAGCCGAGGTACCAGCAAGGATGGTGGAAGAATCTCCACACCTCTCTGGTGTCCCATCAGCCCTGTGAGCACATTTCCCTGTGAGAGGATAGTGTGTGTTTCCATGGAGATGACACTTGCCAACCAGTTTATAATGACTTAAAACAATTTACTGCAATTAAAACAAGATCTAGCGTGTGATGACCCTGAGGAAACAGTTACTTACTAAATGCAGGCAGGGGGGTGGGAAGTGGATTTCATTGTTGGCTGTGCTGGGGTGGCTCCAGTTTGCTCTGCGCTGCCCCATCCTGCTCTGGTTTGTTCGCAGTGCCCTGTTCTGCCTCTGCTTCCTGTCTCAAAATCCAGAACTTGTGTAAAGTTTAGACTGCATTTTGCCTCACTCCTGTCATCCAGTGCAGTTGCCTGGAGGATGTTTATTAATAGTTTACCATCAATCCAGTTTTTGGTAATGTGCTCCACAACCATCTACAACCTGACTCAATACCAGTACTTCATTATCTATCCACCACCACTTTTCCTTTCCCACCTATAAACCTTTGCCACAAGTTCAAGTGGGAAGAAAGCAGATGCCATTGTAAATGTCCAGATTTGGGCTGCTTTCCTCGCTTGCTGACAGAGAACAACCTTCAGGGGGGTCATCTGATCTGACAACCTCACAGCAATTTTACTGAACCAGACTTTTCACGTTCAACTGATGCTGCTCCGGCATCATCCCTGGAGTCCAAGACAGTGCTGGCTGGAAACACACCACAGCCTTGGCCATGGTCATATTGCTCTGTGGCTGCAAGCTAAATGATGAGCTATTGAATTTGAAGGGGCTCACGTAGCACAGGTGGTATCTGAGTACCTTGCACTTTTGTGCCAAACAACATGATGGTTATCTGTCATGCCGGCTATGATCTCATCCCCTCCCCAAGGGGAGAAGCAAGTGCAATAAAATCTTGGTTTTACTGTTCTCTCTCCCATTAGAAAATGTACAGTGTTTGCTGTGTCTCTGTGCAGAGGGAGACAGCACAAAGCAGGGTGCCCTGCTCTCTCGTGGGGAGTGGGGATGTTTGGGGGGTGTTTGAACTGAGAGGAGCTCGTTTCGTAGTGCAGGCAAAAGGCAGAGAGGGCTGCTGGGCATGGCTGTGTGTTGGAGGGGTGCAGCCCTTCCCACATGCTTCCTCTGTTGAGGTTTATCATTGCAAATAATAACAATTATAATACAAAAGAAACTGAATGCGAATATTCTGGTAATTTTGCTTTCAGACTTTCGTGATAGCTGAGCTGATGTGTAGCAAGGTGCTGCCACTGCTTTTTGTGGTGTGGGGAAGGGCACTTGAGCACCCCCACCATGAGTGTGTGCTGAGCAGCTTTGAGGCTGCCCATGTGCATGGCCATGGCTGGTTGGAGTTCCCGACCCTGCTGGTTCCCCATTTTCTTATTTCAGCTCTCACTATCTCTGTGCAGCTACTCAGGCCACATGTTCAGTTCTTTGCTGAATTCTGTCTTAAAATATGAAATGCTGTCCTTTATTTTACTGTGTGCCATGTGGAGTTAGTCCTTTTTCTCCTGACTGGACTCGGGAAAGGTGGGCTGTCAGAGGAGCTGGAACTGCTGGGATGGAGGGATGAGAAGGGAGGCTTCACTGAGACAGGTGACTGGACTCAGTGGGGCAAGTTATCAGAGTAGAAGGGGTGTGTAACAGCAGAGCCTCTCTGCTCATGTGCACCCAGCCAGGCTGCACGAGGGCTAGGGCTGATGGCCATGCTGGGGAATTTGAGTTGGTACACAGGCTTCGGACTGCACAGTGAGTTAGAGGAAGGAGGCATGTTGCAAAATGCTCCTGCTTACCACAGAGACCAGGATGGTTTCAGAGACTGAACTATCCTTGGCAGCAAAAAGTGCTAATTCAGCCTTTCCTACCACTTCTATCAAGACTCCATTTGGCCTTAAAAGAACTGTTCATGGCAGTCTGTCTTCCTGCAGGCACCCTGGCAGAGCAAGAGCTGAGGAGCAGAACAAAGCTTAGAAGACAGTGTTTGGGCACTGAGGGTGGCAGGGATGCTGTGCAGGGACAGGATAGGGGCCTTCAGACACAGTCAGGTGAGATCTGGGGAAGCAGGCAAAGGTGAAGTAGCAAAGGAAAGTGAAGGAGGAGTTTGGAAAGAGGAGGAGCGAAGTAGGATGCAGTAATGCAAGAGGTGAGAGAGCACGAACAGCAAAGCTTTTCTCTACAGAGATGCATATGGCAAACCCTGACCTGTTTGTCCTTGGTGTTTTTTAGGGTCTCTGTGTGTGTTCTGATGGGCTGATGCCTTTTTGCAGGTGCCCTTAGGGGTAGCTTAGGCCAAAGCAAGCTATCCCAAGCCAAGCTGGAACTCATGTGTTCCAGCCCATCTATGGGGGCTGCAGGTGGGCGAAGGCAGCCCAGGCAGGGTAATCCAGAGGGTGAAGTGTGGGTAACACTCCCATGGGCAGGGCACGGAGGCTGAGCGTGCTTCCATCCTGTCACCAGACCTGCTAACAGTGCCCTCTGGGCTGCTAGGGGTGTGCTGGTCAGTGAATAATCACAAAAATGGGGATTTCAGAGCAGAAGAAGGTATGGCATGGAAGATGAACAGAGAAGCATGGAAGACTGGCTGAACTATTCCAGGTCTGTTCCAGTGCAGCACTGTGACTTCAGGATCCTTTCATACAATGGATTAGAGCTGTTTTTTCCTTGACGGTTTTCCCTGATTCTCAACCTTCACACTTGGCACCAAGAAGCAGAAGAGTCTGGGAGGACTCAGACACTATTTGCATTAATTGGTGTAAATGAGAAGTCATTCCAAATGTGCAGTCTGTGCTGCTCTAGCAGAGCAGGATTTGGCCTACACTGGGTAGAATCATGAGAAGTTTTAACCAATGATTTGTTTCAACATCTCTGGCCTCACAAAAATATAATCCAGTGTTTGCCCAAGCATTGCCTTCATGCTGAATATTACATTTTTCAGTGTATGAGAATAGTAAAGCTTGTTAAATGCAGGAGCAGTTATATGGAAGACAGAAAAGGAGGCAGTACAGGCAGAGCTTTCAGAAACATCACCCATGTTTGTTGTGACTATGTGGCTGAGCCTTTAAAGACATGCAGGTGTAGCTAAAAATGAAAGGTATTTTTAATGGCAGGCCTGAGGGCACTGATGACTTCAAATGCAGTTCACTATTGAAAGCACTGTCCTAATTTCTGGCCTGAGATTTTATTCTGTAGGAAAAGTTAAAAAGAAATCTTGTTGCTGCTAGGATTCACTGAAGACATTTTCCTGTGTTCTGCTGTGGATTTTGCTCACATCTTGCCTGTTTAATTTCTCGGATTTTCTACATTTGCCTTTCAAACAAAGAAGTTCACAGAGAATAAGAAACTGAGCAAAGACAAATGGCAAGTAAATAAGCTTGTTCAAACATGTATTGAAACTTTGTGTGTGTTACTTTTTACAGGCAATCATTCCAATCCCAAAATAAATTTAAATACCCTGCCTCTAAGAGGCAGAATGTCTGTAACAAGTTATGTCAAATTGGAGGCACAGCTTTAATTCCTTACTAATTAACCATGTTTCCTATGCAAAATCTAGTTTTATGCATGCAAAAGAGTGCCAGTCAAGCCTGCCATTGGGGTGATCAGGTTTTCCTTCAGATTGCCCAGTTGCAAACAGTTCCCTGTGTTGCTCTTTTAAGTCAAGAACAACAGCCTCATGTGGATGGAAAACAACTGCTCTCCATCATTCTGCCTCCACTTCTTGATCTTTTGTGGCAGATACAGACAGGGCCTTCTTGGGTTGGTTTCTGTGGGAAAACCTTTTGGCTAGAAGGAGCACCCTGCCAGGAAGAGGGTGCCCCAAGGAGAGGGGTCAGAGCATTGGCTGTGTGTTGCTGTAGCCTTAGGATTGGATGGCATTTCAGCCCAGTTTGGGAGGTGATGCAGGGTCCTTTCCTGTGGTCAGAAGGTCTGTGCTGAGCCATGACAGACCATGTCTGTCTTTGGTAGGGTCTGTGGTTGAAGCGATGGGGCAGAGCTGCAGGGATAGCAGCTGTTCCTGCTGGCAGAGTCACTGTTTGTGCCAGTGTGTGGATATAATTACACTGAAGCTTTGGCTCTGAATGCCTCTAAAACCTTATCTCTGTGTTTGGCCTGTGTGGGTAACCATTTGCTGAGATTAGTGGCCAGTGTGTGCTCAAGACAGGTTTGGTCACAGAATTCAGCTGGCACACACAGTGTCATGCCATGTGCGTTTACACTCCTTGCAGCTCTCTAAACCTCCATCCCAGCATTTCTGTATGGGGCAGTACCTTTTTTCATTTGAACCCAGTTCTGAGGCTTTGAATCTCAGAAGGCATGCTGACGTCTGGATATAGCCATGTTTAGCTTGCAATTTCACAGAAAAATTCTTCCTGGATACCACAAAATATAACATAGTCTGGGGACTTTGTGCTCAGTAAAAGAGAGAATACAAAGATTAACATGGGAAAATTATTTTGTTTTAAAATCCTCCTTTGCTGTGAAGCCAATCATCCTGAACCCAGTGAGAGAGCTCTTCGATTTGGCTTCAGTGAGCCTTTAAGGTTGGCGTCTGTTCTGACTCTGGCTGGAACGTGTGAGCTTATCTGTTTCTGTTTGTTCTGCACAGAGCCTGTGGTCAGATGGGCAGTAAGAGCAGGACAGGTTCTCTTCTGGGCAGCAGCAGTGGCTTTTTCCTCTCTCTATGACTTTGTTTTTCCTTCTGCAAGGGGCAATGTTTGTGTGGTAGGAAATCCCATGCCATGACTGCCTCTGTGTTTTGTTTCAGGCATCAGAGGGCGTTCCTGTGAAGTATTTTCAGAACCTGGAGGAACTGATAGAGTATTACAAGAAGGAGAACATGGGTCTAGTATGGCATCTCAAATATCCAGTGCCACGGGAAGAGGAGGAGGCTGCTGATGAACTGGAGGAGGACGCTGGTAAGAAACCCATGATGTGACTTGGTGATACAGACCCTTGACTCATACCTCTTGACTGCAGATATGCAGTGCAGGCAGGAGATTAGAACATGTTGTGCCATAAAATAGAGCAAAGCATAGAGAGGCCTGAGCTGGCAAGGCCCTGCAGCAGTGAATCCTCATGTCTCCTGTGGTATGGCACCTAGAGCATCAGTTTAGCTCACCTGAGGGAACACACTGAGACCCTCTGTGGAAGTATACTGCATCTGGTGTGGGAGTGGTTAATCTGGTGTCCTTATCTGGACTCCAACTGTTTATGTCCAGCCATCTCCCATACCTCTGCACACGCTCCTTGTCCTACATCTGTAGGACCTCTCTCAAAACAGAGGTGCTCCCTTGGGGCTTGGAGCACATCTCTCTGCTGTGCCATGCACCTGCAGCTGCTGAGGGGCATCTGAAACCCCTCAGCTGCCCTACTCTAGGGGACATTTTTGACAGTCCTAAGCAGAGGACATTGCACTGGCAGTGGCAGATGGCAGACAGTCTAATTCCGTGTACAGAGGCAGGTGTATGATGAAGAGGTGTGATTGGCATCATCCAACTATTTTATATCAAATGCCACTGTGGGTTCGTGACACTCACTGATCTCAGATCATTCCTTGGATTTTTCCTGGATCATCTCTTGGATCTGTCATAGTTCTCTCAGAGGAAGGTCATGTCCACAGCGCCATACTTCCTGTCCTGAATGGTGTCTGTCTGGAAATGATGAGCACTGCAATCAAACTTGTTTGAAGGACACAGTCCCTGGGACAGACAGGCAGACCCTGTGAACTAGGGCAAATTGATGTGCCTGTGCAACTCAGTGTCTGTGTAACCCTTTGATGGAACCCACTGTATATCTAACAGGAGCTGGAAGATTTTGATATGCAATTTTCTGAAAGAAATAGAACAAAATTTTGCAAAGCTGCTCAGGAAAGATGTTCCTTAGTTTTTGCCAGTTGTACTGAGTCTCCAGCTCCCAGGGCTGGGGAGGGAACTACGGCAAAAATAATACAGAGAGAGGCAAGCAGCAGGGAATGAAGTTCTATTCAAGACTAAGAGTCTTCAGATGAAGAGAGATTAGCACTGGGTCTAGGCTGCTCATGTACAGAATTTAGTTTTGTTAAGGCACTTCGTGCCATCATGGTGGAGCCATGTAGGGCCTACAGATGTCTCGTCGTCTTAGATGTGAAACTGCAGAGGTGGAAGATGAGCACCCTGCAGATTAACCACCCATGGCTCAGTGCTCTGGAGGCTCTGAATCACAGCACTGGCCCAGAAGCAGTGGGGCAGTCCTGGGAGTCTTTTTGTAAAGCAAATTCCATCATTAGGAAATAACCAAACAAAACCTCACAGATCAACCAGCTATAGTACACCATGTGTAACAAAGTGTTGGAGCAATTGGTATGAAAAAAAAGGTAACCATGGTTGGGATCAGGGAGATGAACCCACTCTTCTCCCAGGAGAGGGAGATATGCTGAGCAGGATGACATAGCAGGAAAATCCTTTTTCCTTCCAAGTCAATGCCCACAAGACAAGGCAGGATATTCAGCCCCTATGCACTGGGTCATAGGGTCTATTTTCTCCATCTCTGTTTGCTTACTTTAGCTATTCACTTCTTTCCATTAGCAGCTTCTGGTGCTCCTTCTGTTATATCCCTCCATCCATTCTGCCTTATTAGCAGATCCCCATGATAATGGGAGTGGCATGGGTGAGGTGCAGCTATGTTCTCTAAGCATTATATTCAGCTAACTAGTTAACCTTCACAGCTGCTGTGCGGATGGGCTGGGGTGGAGTTCACTGCAGGTAGAGGCAGAGGCATGCGCTGCCTGCATGTGAGGTCCAAGCCTGACACTTCATCCTGTTGCTCTCACAGCACTGCAATCTCTGGAAACACAGCTGGGCCAGTGCTGAGCCCTGACAGCACTTCCCCACTCTGACATCCCTCCACAGACCTGTCAGAAGAGATGGCTTCTGCAAAGACTGTCCCTGCAGGGTGGGCTCTGCCCTGCCTGGGGTGATTGTCAAGAGGTCCAGTTTCCATGCTGGAATGACTGTGCCTTTCCTTTCCTTCTTGCTAGACGTGGTACCCACACCTCCTGTCCTGCCCCCACGCAACATCCTCATGGCAGTGCCGAGCAGTGAAACAAAGGAGGTCTCTCCTCTCCCTGAAAACTCCCGGGTGGCAGATGTGAATAAACTGTCCCTTTCCGAGACACTACTCCAGCGACTGCAGTACCAGGACACAAGCAGGTAAGGAAGGGCAAGTGACAGGGCTGCTAGACCAGCCTTAAGCCCAGTTCTGTGCTCACTGGGCTTCTGTGTTTGGGACAGCTAAGGACCTGTTTGATTCAACAGAATTACTCCTCCTTTGTACTACCAAATAAAGAACAGAATCAGATCAACAGTGCATTGACTGCTGTTTACAGTCAGTCCAGCTGTTGTCTAGAAAAAATACATTTCTGAATTATTAAAATCACCCATATACTTTCTCCACTGAAGTATAGTTTTCTAATATAAAGGGATAAATAATATCTGAGAGAACTTGATTTATTAGCCATGTGCCTAAACAGAGGGAATTTGAGAAAAATAAGAAAGCTGTTTTATATTTGTGAGTAGAGAGAAGAGCTGGCTTTTGACCTGTCTATTTCCTTCACAGTGTTTCTGATGAGCATCTTAAACTCATCCAGGATTACCTGCGAGTTCACATCATCAGTGACTTGGAGATGGTGCAGACTGGCTCAAGCAATCTTCCTCAACTGAAGAAATTACTTACAGCTCTTTGCAAAGGACTCTTCAGGTAACTAGAAGGTGGTTTTCAGAGTGTAATGCCATAACACTGCAGTCTAAGAAAGGTTCCACATGCATGCATTCAGAACCCTCATTTATGGCATAGGAAATTGGCTTGCCCTCAAAAGCAGTGTATTTAGATCTCATGACCTGTGATGCTGGTCCAAAGATATGAAGAACCTTCTAGAAGAGACAATCCTGACAATCAGGTTTTCTTCTAGGTGGTTTCAGACAGCAGAGTATTATATTTTATGCTTTGTTTAGAAAGGAACAAAACAAAATATGCACTAACTGATTAACTGCATAATTTGGTGATGCATAAATGACACCCACAAGATTATGAAGCACAAGCCGTTTATGGAAACAAGCACAAATTAGTGTATAACTAGATTTTAAGCACTGATTTTCCTTCCCACTAATGCATTGTGAACTTGGAGTGATTCCACTTGGAGTGATGCTGGTGAAGGCCAGCTCAAATGAAAAAAGGAACAAGCCTAGACTCTTGGCTCTACAAATTTTACCTTTCCTGTTTGTAGACCTTGCATGTCACAAATAGAAAAACTGACAGGGTGCTAGAACATTGCAGAGCTCCCTCCTTCTCTGGTGGAAGGATGCTATTTCCCCCTTGCTGATTGTAAGCAAAGGGACCAGCCCACACTTGTGAAAAGCTCTTGGAGCACTCTGTAGCAGAGGGCACATATTTCCACACTTCTCTCCATAGCTTGCCATACCCATCTCTCTGGTGTATGCAGAGGTGAGGCTGGTTGTGCTGCTGGCCTGATCCTGTTCTAGAAGCCAGCTGCCCACAGACAAGCTCCTGTGAGGACTGAGGACAGATTGTACTAAGAGCTGCCCTTCTGCACCCTGCCTGAGCGTTTTGCTTCTCTATGTGCATGGGAGGAAGGCCCAGGTGGCCAGCTAAGAATAAACCTGAACAATGGAAACTCAATTCGAATGAAATCACAAGTGAGAGTCTTGTGTTACTAAAATACCTCCAGTGTTGCTGTTGTAATGTTTGGCTTCTCCCCTTTCCAACTTCTTATTCTACTTCAGCTTATCTGGGTTTCACAACCCTATTCCTCATAAATGCACGTGGAGAGATGAAAGAAAGGAGATGCAAGTAGCCTTGTTGCTACTACTACCCCAGAATTTTCTCCCCACACCTGCATTATTTTGGTTTGTTGGAGCTGCCTTCTCAATATTTCCGTGATGGTCCAGAACTGCAGGCTGTGGCTGCTTTCAGTCCCTGTCAGATCTCACTGAGGAACCTCTCCCTATTCACATTGTCTCATGGATCTCTACCATCCAACCAAACTACTTGCTTACTTTCAGCTGGCTAATAATCAGATGCTTTGGTATCCTACTGTTTTACTCTTAATCTCTGAGGTTGTCTAGGGTTTAGGATTATTTCAATCAGGAAAATTAATCCACAAACACCAGAGGTTTATGTCCAGAAAGAAGACAGAGGAGTCCTGTTACTTTATTTGAATAAAGGGAGAAGCCATGGGGCATTCCCCTGGGGTCTGTCAAATTGTTAGAGGACACAGCCTCCTTTTTATCCTAATTTCCTGACCGCATTTCCCTCTCTCTTTCCTCATTGGCTGAGGTACTTGAGAGGTACAGACTTCCTGAATAATACAGACCCTCTTCTAATATATACCCCTCCCCTGCTTTTCTTTTCCTTGTGTCAATCAGTGGAATTCCTTTGGAATTTATGGTTCCTCCTGTTCCTTCTTTCATCTCTCAGTATCTACCTTTATTTATAATCAGAACCACAGTTTGTTTGTAAAGACAAATCCCTCTCATTCCTTTCATCAATCAGTGGAAATTTTCCCCATTGTTTATTTTATCTCTCAGTATCTATTTTTATTTATCAGCAGACCTACAGTTTGTTTATAAAGACAAGTCCATCTCATTAGTTTCACTTCCCTTATGTGACTTCTGAACTCAGATTTTGTCAGTGGCATTCCCTAAATTTAGTTTTTATTTCCCCGAGCTTCCTTCAGCTGTGCAGGGAATTCCAGCTGAAAGTACAGGTTATTCCTAGGCTGCTTCTTGGTGTCTTCTTTTAATGTCCAATTCCATTATTTTCACACTATTTGAGAATAGGTTAAAAAAACCAAACAAAAACCCCACAGCTGTTAATCAGCACAGCAGAGGTCTTGCAGTGGAGCTGAAGCTCCTCTGAATTTCCTGGCAGTGCTGAGGGTTATGAGCGCACAGCACAGACTCCTTGTGGCTGGGCTGGCCCAGCTGCTGGGGAGCCACACAGACTTGCTGTGAATATGAGGGTTTTATGATCTGTGTTCTGGTTTCTCCCCACTTCACAGAGCTCAGCTGTGTTATGTCTCAGAGTCATGCTCAGACATGCTGCAGTCACTGTGAGAAAGGAGCATCCAGTGCCCTTTGCTGCCTCAGCCCCATGCTGTGACCCTGGGCTGTGGGTGGGTGGTGACTGCCGAGGTCAGCAAGGCAGAGGGGACAGTACTGGAGCTGCTCAGTGGTCAGGAGAAGGAAAGAGCTTATAGTGAGCAGTGGGGCTGGGAGAGGAACTGGACCAACTCTTTGTGAACAGTCTGCCTTCGGCAGTTCAGGTACTGCCCATGGACAGGGACAGGATGTACATCTGGCCAAGCAGCGCAAGTCCAGCTGGGCCACAGCAGACCAGAGTGCAAAGTTTGTGAGCTCTTCCCTCACCCTTTGTCGCTGATTAATTTAGCAAGGCCTGGACCACAGTGTTCATCAGAGACTGAGAAAGCTGGTTTTAACTCTGCTACTACTGCTGCTACTATCTTCCAGGGCTAGCAGTGGCCAAGGGGGTCAGGACAGCCATGGCACATCTCCTTATTAGAGACTGGGAGACCAGGACAGCCACCCTGGGGAGAGGCTGTTCCCTCTGGCAGATCTTATACTGGAAATTAACAAACAAAACCAAGACCTGTAAGGCTGATGGGTACTTTTGTGAGGCATTCTGTGCTGAAGAAGTTGCCATACAAAGGTTTCCTTGGCCAGGGGAATCCTTCAGCAGCTGGAAAGCTGACTCAGAGAGAGCAGGGACTACCCATGCAAGAGGATTTGTTCAGCTTCCAGTGAAAAACACCAATAGTGATCTATTCAGTCTGCTGCTGTCTGAACCCATCATTTGGTCATCAATTGCTGCTCTGCATATTCTTGTTTATTCTCCCTCAATAGATAATTTGCACATAGAGTTTTTAAAGCAGTTTTTCAAGCACTTGTGATACCAGCACTTGTGTGGGAAGATGGTTTGTAAGAATAGTGCACAAGGCAATTTTCCTCAAGTAATTACAGCTGTACTGATTACCGAGGAGTGGAAACAGCCTTGCCTGCCCAATGGGGATGGGTGTTATAAAAGAGTGGGCTAGCTGGCCATAATTTGGAGTTGCAGGTGGAGCTTGAGATCCAGAGTCTGCTGGCTGTGCTGTGAGGAGGTAAGAGACATGTGGTCTTGCAAGGGATAGATAGGGTAAGAAGATGCTGTGTGAGGGACAGACAGGGTTAGGTGGCTGGGTAAGGGACAGGTTGGGGTTAGCCAGTCATGCAGAAAGAACAAAACTTGAGGAGAGAAGGAGTCAGTGCTGTGTGGAGCTGCCTGTAAGAAAAGGAGTCAGTGCTGTATGAAGCAGCTAACGAGGAAAGGAGTCAGTGCTGCGTGGAGCTGCCTATGAGGAAAGGAGTCAGTGTTGCCTGAAAGAAGTGCCTGAGAGAAGGCATGAGAAGTTTTTAATGAAGGATCGATGATGGTGTCAGTCCAGTCCATCTTGACATACTTACTACACATTTGTGCAACTGCATGTGGACACACAGGCTTCTGACACCTCAATGAAGATCACTAAAGGTATTTATACTGTCAGTAGAAGAAAACAAAAGAAGTTATGAGTGTAATTTAAAACTCCCTGTGGTTTTAGTGGGCTTGAACGCCCACAGGAGCTCTTCTTCCTCCTCGCACACAGCCTACGTGTTGCACCGTGAACAGAGGGCAGTTTTCTGTCTGAGTTGCTTCAAACAGCTGCTGCTGTATTTTCAAGAGATGTCCTGCACATCACAGTAAATATCCTTTCACTCTTCTCAAATTAAACTTCACCCAGTGTTCCTGCAACTCCTTGCAGCCTCCTGAGGTCTGACTCCATGGCTGCGGAAATCCATAGGACTCTTGGGTTTGGGGCCAGAACTGTTTGCAGTGACACTGGCCATAGGTGATCCAGAGCTGAGTAGTGGCATTGGAGGAATAAAATTAGCAGAATCAGATTCCTACACGTGCCTTATACTTCTGAGTGTCCCATGGCAAGTCTTTCAGACTGAAATGTCAAACATGAATGTTTAATTTAGGCAATTAGTCATCCTTGGTTCAGCATCTAGACAAATATCTCCAGGTAGGCATGCTTTTGCTTTGGAGCACTTTCTATAACAAAGATGGATTAAAATCCAGTCCATTCAGACTTAGGAAAGTGAGGAAAATCATTAATGTCCACTGTTGACTGAACACAGCGCAAGCATCCTAGTGCTGCTTACCACCAGGACCTTCCTTTTGACCTGTGCTCCCTGGCGGCTCTTTCTGGGATAAATCTTCTCATTATCAGCATGCAGCTTCTGTGCCAAATTCACACAGCAGAGTTTCAACAAATGAGCATCCTGTGGAATCTCGCTGTGAAGTGCTGGAGGAATGTCATTGTTACTTGTAAATGGTTCTGCTCAGGAGATCAAGGGCTGCCTCTTCCACCCCCTTGCAGCACCCAGGCCCTCTTTGTCATGTGAAATGAAATATCTGTGAATTAGTTTCCTCTTTGCACAGTATCCAGCATTGTCCTCAGCAGCTGCGCAGGCCCTGAACAGAAACGAGCTGCTCCCATGGCTGCAGTGTTCAGAGGCACCAGACTGTGCTGGGCTCTGAGGCATTTGAGTGCACTTGGATCTACAAGTTGGCATAGTTGGCTTGACGCTACTTGTACACCATACCTTGAGGTTTTGCCCAGACTGGGAGACCTTTCTGGGGAGATTTAGGAAGTTAGAACCTCCAAAGCTAAACCTAAGGAGCAGCCAGGATGGCCATGTTCCAGCTTTGCAAGGCAAAGTCAGCTGCCTGACTCATACTATCCTGTCGACCATGTCACCAAGCAGCTGGGATTTGCTGGGCGAGGGCAGACCCAGTGTGGATGCGTACCCAGTGTGAATATGTGCCTGTCCTCTTGTCTATGTGGCTTTGTCTGAGTAGGAACAGACCCAGGGAGCTGGCCACACCCTTAGACCTGTGCTATGTCTGTGTTCCCAGTGAGGCTTCAAGGACTCTCCCATCTCTGGAGTCCATCCAGAAGGTGTTTGAGCAGCAGCTGCATCCTGGTACCCACCAGCGCTCCCAGGTAAGGAGACTGGGAGATGGGAAGAGCAGGACAGGTGTGTGGGTGGCTGTCAATGGGGGCTGTGGGGCACAGGTGGGCACATACTACTTCTGTTCACTTCAGCCTCTTTCTGCTGCCCTGCAGAGGGCACACAGTGAGTTCTATCCCATAAGTGAGTTTCACTTATCCCCCAGCCCTCTCTACCTGCTCCCCCTTCCTGTCCTAGAGGAAAGTGCCACCAACTGCCTGAGGACTTCCACCTCCCCATCCTCCCCCAGAATGTGGGCTGGCATTATACAGTTCTTTTTCCATAAACCTCACTCCAGGATGTTTCACTGCCACATCCTTCCTTTTCCCAAGCCCACTGAGGTCCCCATGACTTTTCCTGCCAGAAAACCAAAAGTCCAGGACTTCTGTATGCTGAGCCCCAGGCCTGGTCTTGCAAACTTGTGCCCAGCAGCAGGCTGACTCCCATGCATGGCCAGCTGCCTCAACCCTATGGATCAGGTTTGCAGATTTGTCCTTCCAGCCTCCCACACTTCTGTATGTTCTGTGCTCTTGTGCTGCCCATTATAGATCAGAGTGGCAAAGGTACAAGTGCTGTTCCTTGGGCTGTGTGAGGTGTTCCTGGGACTGTACTCCAGGCTGTGCTCTGTGGGCTTGGTAATCACCCATCTCCCTGTCTCTTTTTGTTCCTGTGTTGTGATTTCAGATGCTTGGTGAAGCAAGTCCAGTCAATATTGTATTGAAACTCAACCAGCTGATTTCTTTGCTGTCTTCTATTGAAGAAAAGGTAGAGTTTTCAAGCTATTTCATATCATCTTCTTGTTCTCATTTGTCTCTAGTTTGTTTCTTGTTCATCATCAGCATGGTGCTCTGCCACAGTTAGACTGCTTTGTTCTGATTTCATTACTCTCAGTGTAGTGCACAATCACCAAATGCAATGAATTACACATAATTATCTTTCAGGTGAAAACACTGTTGATTGAAGGTCCTGATTCAACACACCGGCGCTCCCTTATCCCCCCTGTCACTTTTGAGGTAAATTTACTCCTTTAACAATGTTGATCATAATGTGGCAGGACAATAATGCAGATTTATGTCAGTATCTCAGCTCCTGGGAAATATTCTGTGCTGCCACAGAGATAACAGCTATTCCTGGATGCTGTTTGGCACCACAAAAATGCCTAAGAGATGTCTGGTGAGGCTGGCATAATGGTATGTGTCCAGGAATTGAGGGAAGTGCTCCATCTGTAATGCATGTGACTGAAGCATAGAAGGCTCCTCACGGAAAACCTCTCTGTATTCCACTAGGTGAAAACTGACTCCCTAGGAATTTTCTCAAAAATGCAACTCAAAGTAGACGTGGAAATGGGAAAACTAATTATCAAGAGATCCAAGGATGGTCCAGAAGACAAGTTTTATACCCACAAGAAAAGTAAGATGTCAGCTTAATGTCACAAATGCTGATCTAGGTTCTGGGTCCCTGGATGATGAGGAGGGTTTACCTTCAGCCCCCCTTGGGGCAAGGTTTGGCCCAGAGGACAGGGAATTCTGCTAAGTCCTGGGTGCTGCATAAACACCAGTCAGCAAGATATCTCAGATATCTCAGTACTGGAATAACCAGCTTTCACAGATTGTTTTAGACCCAGTCTCCAGGTCAAAATGAAGACACTGGAATCAGCACTGCAAGGGAGCAGATTTTGGTAGGAGATTCCCCATAGAGCTGGTTGCAATAGAACCATTTTTCTTCTGAACAGCAATGCCACTTGGAAAAAAACCCCAGCATTCTGCAGGAACATGCTGACTTCTGTGATGATTTTTGATGGTAAAAGGCCACTCAGTTTCAGTAACGTTTTTCAGTGAATTTCACTTTGTTTTGTACATAGATCTGTATGTCTCACCACCAGCAATGCCAGTTTGGTCTGTGATTGCCTGATTCAAACAACTTCCCCTTTTTTCTGTTGTCTTTCTGAACAGGCAGCTCACTGAAGTTGAGACAGAGATTTGTGACAGAGTAGATGATGCCCTTGGGCTCTCTCCTGCTAGAAAATCAACCTGTTGCTGGCAGTAATTGAAAAGATGAGCTTTCATACATGGCTTTCTCCACCTGGTGTTCATAATAATTAGCTGCTATTTTAGATGGGAGGAATCACCTTTACCACCAAATAAGGTCTTACATCCTCTTTCACAGATGGAGAAGAAACACATGTAGCCTGGCTCAGGATACAGGGGGATTGCCTGCACAAAGTTAAGGCTTCATTTCACACTGCAAGGCTTGGGATGGAAAAGAGCTCCAAGCAGAAGAGTTTTGGAGGTCCTATTCACTTGGAGTCCAAATCCGTTCCTATTGGGAACAGGATTAAGCAAGTTTAAAATTCAGATCTGCAAGGCAAACTGCACAGACAGAAAAGACCGTGTAAATCCCAAGCCTTTTAGCAGGGTTCTGTTTGTTTTGGTGGGACCCTCATTTCAATGACTGCAGCTCGTGACACCCAGCCTCTGTTCAGTCTTGCAGCTCATCAAGTCTCAGAAGCTTCCAAACAAGCTGGTGATTGTTCTGGAAACAGAAAAAGAAAAAACACAGCGGAAGGAATATGTTTTTTCTGATTCCAAGGTAGGTTTCCTTCCTGTTGGCCTGGAGCGGGTACCTGGGTGGGAGTGGAACATATGGGGCATTTCTTGATAGAAAGTGGAACTGTTGAAGGACAGTAGTTGTCCTTGAAAAAAATAAATGTTTCCTTTGTTCTGGAAACATCTAGAAAATGAGCCAGTATACAGTCTAAAGGGAGATACTGGATACCTAAATGCTGTCACTGAGGCAGGAGGACAGAGCAAGCACTGAGAAGCAAGGAGTCGAGATGGCCACTGTGAAAAGGTTCATAGAGACAAAGAGGGAAGAAAAGATTTTTCTCTGACCAGCTCAGCATTTGTTAAAGCAACGCACAAGCTAAATGCCCAAAAAAGCACCATAGGAAAGGCAGCCTCTTGGAAGGTTTCAGGACAGTGCAGAGCTAATCTGCCCTTCAAGTGTGCTGGGAATTTCCTGGTTCAGCTGGTTTTTCAAGAGGTCATGTCAGAGGAGTTAAAATAGCTCATTAATTTTCTCTGCTCCTCCCTGTCTAGAAGAGAGAAGGGTTCTGCCAGCTTCTGCAGCAGATGAAGAATAAACACTCGGAGCAACCAGAGCCTGATATGATCACCATCTTCATTGGCACCTGGAATATGGGTATGGGCTCCCTTCTGCCATAGGCACTCCTTCACACGCTGTGTAAAGGTGTGCTCAGCTGGCATGACAAGCTCCAGACTCTGTGTTCCATGGCAGGTCTGTACCGCAGAGCTGTCCTCTTCCTGGGACAGGGGAAGAGCTGATATCTAGACTTACTCTTGCATGTGGTTTGATACTTCTCATGCTTCCACTCAAAGGACCATGAAGTTGTATCTGTTGGGTACTGAAGGACTGCTCAAGTGACAGGGAATTGTGGCTGGCACAAAGCTGGTGCAGCAGTGCACATCATCCTCCACCCTTCAGAAAAGACAGGATCGATTCCACAAACTGCTCGTCAGCTGCTCTCATTTGACTAGGGACAGTTCATGTCCAGCCAGGGAAGACAGCTGAGAATCTGTGGTACTTAGAGAAAGGGACAGGATGTGGTTGAGGACAGTGGAATATAGGTTATTTTTCTCCCTTTTGGGATAGACGTCCGGTTTGAGTGCTGTGAGCTGAGCTGTCTGTGCTTGGCCATCCTTAAGGAATAAGGTGAAGGTAGTGGCAGGCCAGGAGGAGTACAGCTTCCTGATTTTCCTCCTGACTAGCCTTGGCCTTGGAAGGCTGATGAACAAGAGGAAGGTGATCAAAGCAGGATCACTCCTTTGTCAGTGACTCAGGTGGGGGAAACATCACTGTCATCTTAGAATAGTGTGCCCTGATGGATACTGATGCCTTAAGTGCCTTTGCTCTTTACGCATCAGTACAAAAGTGATATGAGATGTGAAGCCCATCATTTCTGTCCCCATGTGTTATCTTCATCCTGGTTTTGACAGGACATGATCTGACTTCCTTTGGTGTTTGATGTGTTAATAAAAGGTGCAGCCCCAGCCCCAAAGAAGATCACCTCCTGGTTCCTCTCCAAGGGACAGGGGAGGACCCGTGATGACACTGCTGACTACATCCCTCATGACATCTATGTGATTGGCACCCAGGAGGATCCCCAGGGAGAGAAGGAATGGCTGGAGACCCTAAGGCAATCTCTGCAGGAAATCACCAGTATCAGCTTCAAAGTGGTGAGGGGTTATTCCAGCTATTGCATGGAACCTGCAACATGAGGGTGTACATGTTGTACAAATAAGAGATAGGAATAAGTGGGATTTTGCCTGTACCTCCTCCCTTTCCCTCCCTTTATTGTCATTGCATTTGGGTGAGGGAGAGTGAACTGAATATGTCTGTGGGTTCCAAAAGATGCCCCTCCTGGAGCTGGCTAGATGGGCCTGTTGCTATGGACAGTGACCCCCCCACTGCCAGAGCAGGGACCCTGCCAGCCTAGGAGCAAGGGGAGATGTTGAGCACTCAAGTCAAGTGCTAGTGTTATTTTGACTTTCAAAAAGGAAGAGACTATTGAACTTCCTGAGTTAATTGTAGCCTGGATCTCACCCTAGGCTATTGCACTTTCAAAGTAGGATGTAACAGTACACAGGTAGAATCATAAGAAAAAATGAACCTTACTAAGACCAGCTTTGGACATTCCTGGGTTTCAGTGAAAGAATTGGTTTCAATAAACAAATCTAAACATATATGGAAAGCTAACTCTCATGGTGATTGAGAAACTATTTTGTGCAAGCAAGATAATCCAAAGATTAACTAGAAAATAGCAAGGTCCCTCCTTCCAGCATTGATTAAAATGACTGAAAACATATCCTGAGCACAGGAATTTCTGTAGAAGTGCTATTGAAGGAGTCAGGAAGGCTGCAGCCACAGTGCAACTTGGCAGGTATTTGCATAAATATAACCTCTACCCTTCCCATTCCTGCAGATAGCTATCCATACCCTCTGGAACATCAGGATCGTTGTCCTGGCCAAGCCAGAACATGAGAACCGCATTAGCCATATCTCCACAGCCAATGTGAAGACAGGCATCGCAAACACACTGGGTGAGGCACGGGCAGGTCCTGCCCAGACAGCTGTGATCTGCTCAGCCCATGTGGAACAGCTCTCCTTCTACAACACTCCTTGAGCAACATAATTCCTGTTATATCCCACTAGCACTGGTTGTACTTTACCCCTGTAAGAGAGGAAATCTTTGTGTGTATGCTTAGTGCACACATACGTATTTATATTCCTAGCAAACTCTTTTGACTGGCTATTGGATTGTTCTTTCTTGGGTTTCACAAGGAAGTTGCACTTCTCTCCCTTCAACTAATTTTTTAGCACCCTTAAAAATTTGTTCCCACTATCTGTGCTGTATGCACTAATTTTTTCTGTGCTGATTAAGTCAATTTCTCTTCTCCATCCTCCACTTCACTTAACATGTGCTAGGTGCTTTATTATCTTTGCTGGACTCAGCCTGGAAGTAGATTAATTTTTTGTCATTTTTGGCTTCCTTTTTGCCAGGTAATAAAGGAGCAGTGGGGGTGTCATTCATGTTTAATGGAACCTCCTTTGGGTTTGTTAACAGCCATTTGACTTCAGGAAGTGAAAAGAAACATAGGTAAGATACATCCTCCCCTCTCAAAAATTGCTGTTGAGCCCAGGGTGAATTTCTCTGGACCATGTTTGGAAGGAGGGCCCACCAGACAGGCACAAACATGTTTTCCTCACCATAAAAAAAATTGTTTAATGTATACTGGGAGGGCATTTAAACAAGCGACTTCTGCTATGTGGCCATACCACATGGGTGCAGGGGAAATGGATGGCAAAATTGTTTCAGAGCCAAGTGTAAAAGACTCATACAACACTTCCATGACCTGTCATGAAAATCCACTGCATGAGGTAAACAGTTCCATGATCTACAGTGTTTTGGAGAAATGTGAGAAGGCTTTTCCCATCCCAAAATAATGTGCTGAAGGGGACTGTCTTCCTCCTTGCTGTAGGCAGTGCTGTGAGCCCTAGGACACAGCTGAGAAAGATCCCTCAGGAATACCAGGAGGGAGGTGTAGAACAGGAATATCCCTACAGTGACTAATTCTCTATACCCAGCTGTGAAATAAGTGTTCATGGATTAGGCAGGTTCTGGTCAGCACATGACTTGAAGACAAAGATCCTGACACCACTGGGAGATCAGTGCCCACACTGGGAGGAGCTGAATCAGTTGGAAGGAGTGGTTTGGAAAGTGAAAGAACTTGAAATGAAGAGTTTGGCTTGTCATCTTTCCCAGTCCAGGAAACAGATGGCGTGGGATTTTTGCACAGGGTCTTTGCTACTGATTAAGTTAACTTCTATGGAAGGGTTCCTCAGAGCCTGGAAGAGCTGCCAAAATCAGTGTTTGCTGCTGAAATCTGAAGGAAACAATCTAATGCTGGGTTTTTAGGACATGTAGCTCAGAAAAGCACAGCCCCAGAAGGCAGCAGAAGGGGCTCCAGGAGCATATTCCCTGGGCCTGTCTGCTGGGCTGGCAGGTTCTCAGTTTCTGATCTGCTCCTCTGTAGCTGCTGAGTGGGAGCAGCTCCCTCCTGGTAAAGCTGCAGCCTCTGCCATCCCAGGCATTTGGAAATTGCATGGCAATTTAGGATGTCAGGCAGATGTTTCTTGTCTTGACAGACGCAACCAGAACTACACGAACATCCTGCGCTTCCTGACACTGGGAGATAAGAAACTGAGTCCGTTTAACATCACTCATCGCTTTACTCATCTTTTCTGGCTGGGAGACTTGAACTACCGTGTGGAACAGCCCCCGACGGTGCGGGACGCTGTGGGAGGCCCTGCAGGGACAGCACACTCTGTTGCTATAGGAGTGCTCTCTTCTTCCAATCTAGGGCAGCATGGCAAAAAGAGGGGAGACAGAAGGGATCCCCAGGGCATGAGAGTGGCCCCAGTTGAGGGAGAGTAAGGAAATTCCCCCTGCCCTCTCCAAGGATTAATGTATCCAGGAATGCCATCTGGCATACTTTGCTGCTTCAGGCAGCCTTGGTTCCCAAAACCTCCCAACTTTCCTCCCCACTGTGAACAAGTATCTGTCCCTGAATGGCTCAATCCAGAGATTGCCTTTCTGCTCTGGTTGGTGAGCTTGGAATGGCTCGAACAGGCCTTCAGGAGCAGGCAAGTTATCATAAATACTGGATAGGTTTCAGTATGTGGGAGAAAACAGCAAGCTCAGTGTTGATGTGCATGTGGTTGTGAGTGTGTGTGTGTGTTCTCGTGTAGGGGATGTGTGGGCATTTCAATACCTGTTTTGATAGATGAATGTTCAGCCACACAACAGAGGCTGGGGCTTTTCAGTGAAGGGAAGGGTGGGGAAGTGGCAGGGGCTACAGTTCTGTCAAACAATTCAGGAACACTCACCAGTTTACTGATGAAGGGAGTATTTATAAGAAGGTTTTGCATCATCTGCAGCTCTGCTGTTTCCCTGTTGGCAGGAAGCAGAGAATATTATCCAGAAGATCAGGCAGCAGCAGTATCCGGAGCTGCTGGCTTTTGACCAGCTTCTGCTCGAGAGAAGAGACGAAAAGGTGTTCCTGCAGTTCGGTGAGATCCTGCACTCGCTGGCAGGTTCCTCTGCTACGTGCACCAACTTTCTCTGCCAGCCCCAGCACGGGGCAGGATGTACAGGGCACTGGCTCTCTTGCCCAGCTGAGGGTTCCCAATTGCCAAGCTGTAACAGAGCTCTTTCCCTGTTTTAGAGGAAGAGGAGATTACTTTTGCTCCAACCTACCGCTTTGAGAGAGGCACCCGGGAGAAGTATGCTTACACCAAGCAAAAAGCTACAGGGGTAGGTGAAAACTGATTTCCCTCCAGAGGTATATGGCTTGACACAAATATATGGTGCTTGGCTGAATGAATTTCCTGTTCTTTTGTGAACTGGCCCTTTCCATTCTTCTTGACATTACTTCTCCTTTGGTTTGCAGATGAAGTACAATTTGCCATCCTGGTGTGATCGAGTGCTCTGGAAATCCTACCCTATGGTGCACGTTGTGTGTCAGTCCTATGGTGGGTGGAGAACAGATTGTCAATAGCAAGGCAACCAGTCTGAAACGGAAATGATTCAGAAGAGAGTCTGTAGGGTCTCCCTGCACTGCCAGGCACTCAGCATAGAGGGACCTGATGTTAAACCAGGCAGAGGGGAGCCAAAATCTCTCTGCCTGTTACCTTACAGAGATGGGAATTCATTCTGTTATTCTTTTATATGCAGAACATCACCTGGACAGTTGCAGCTGTCCAACTTTAGGCCATGCTGTAGGATTGTTTTACGTCAGTTATTTCTTGGCAGCAACCACCACTTTTCCTGTGCAGTCATTACCAGGAACTCCTGGCAGTGAGTGCCAGCAGGACAGACCCTGTGTGCACAGTCCAGTCTGCATCTCTTGTATCAAATAATATTCCAGAAGAAGTGTGTGGTACCAAGAGCCTGTTCCCTTTCCTGCTGAGAAGCATCCCTGAAGTGCAGTGCAGGAAAGAGAAAAAGCCCACAAAACCTGTTTAATAAAAGACTCAAATAGCAGTTCCTGGAATGCCATCGATCATATGTAGGACTGAGCATCTGAATATGCTGTTCATTGTTTCCTATGCATGGATTGGGAGTAGGGCTGTGAAAGTGTCTCAGGGATAAGGTAGGCTGATCTGATCATAGAGCTCACGATGATGAGCTGTGGGGTTGAATAGGCAGTTCTGGGATGACTGGGTTTGCTGGAACTCAATGTGCTTAGATCCAATCAGGCCTTGCTCTCCCACTGTTAACCTTGGGCCGGGAGTTGCTTTGTAGCACTGAAGTAGCACCAGTGTACTCTCGTGTGATTTCCTGCCATATTAGAGCTATAATTAGCTGTGCACATTGCAGAGGTAACCAGGAAGCCTGTAAGGGCTTTTTGTACTGAAAGAATCTAACACTGACAGTCATCTACAAAACAATACAGTAAAATGGTGTCCCTTAACCAAATCTTTCTGTATTAGGACAGAAGAGTTACATTCATGTGTACTGACATGAGTTTATGTAGAGCAACGCTTTTGACTAGAGACAGTTACCAGAGAGACTGTTATGTTTTCTGGAAAATTACTGAATAATATTTCTTTGGCAGTGATCTCCCCAGAGCAGGGCAGTAACCATCCTCCCTTTCTCACTGGCAGGCTGCACCACTGACATCATGACAAGTGACCACAGTCCTGTGTTTGCCACCTTTGAAGTGGGAGTCACCTCACAGTTCGTTTCCAAGAATGGTCAGTCAGGTTGGGTGCACGTGTGCCATCTTCACCTTGGGGTACAGAATGCAGTGCTTTGCTGAGAGAAAAAGCTGATCCCTTAAGAGTCCATTCAAAAATGCCCTCTCTATCTCATGCTGAAAGTGACATTATTTTCCCTTCCTCTTTCCTAGACTCCAAATACACAGATTCCCAAGGGGAGATAGAGTTCCTGCACTGCTACGCTACTCTGAAGACCAAGTCCCAGACCAAGTTCTACATTGAGTTTCACTCTAGCTGCTTAGAAAGTATGGGTTTGCCTATCTTTATTGTTTCTGTCAAAGTTTTCTGCGCATTTGGATTATTTCTCCTGCTTCTTGCTTTGGACTAAAAAAAATAGCTATGTGAATCATTTGTTCCAATGCAAAAAAAGGGATGTCCTAAAGATTTACTGTAGTTTGCAAGATATTCTATACTGTCAGCAATACAATCCAAACCCAACAGCCAAGGTAGCTCTAATCCATGCTTAGACATGTAGCATTCCAACAGTTTTTCCACCTTGTTTGTCAATCTGATAACTTCTTTCTTGATGGGAAACATGTATTGTTCTTGCTTATCACACAGAAAATGCCTACATAGCAAATACATGATTGATTAAATTTCAAATCATGCCTGCAACAAACAATCAGCTGATTTCAACATAAAGCAGCATCTGTATTATGCTAAGAAAAAGAATTTTAAATAATTGAATTAAACTGGTTTAACGAAGAATAAGAGGATCAGCTAAAAGGGAAATGAATGCTAGTGATGTGACTTTGTAAGTGGGACTGTATACCCTGCAGCACTGCAGATTTCACTGCCTGTGCCCATGCTGTGGGGCTGAATCTCAGCTGTTTATGTAACACAAGCCTACGTGCCCTTGCTGTGGGTTTTTTAAAGCAATTTCCCATCACAGTGCTGCTCTTGTAAGTGGGACAGCAAGCCTTTGGTGGATGCTTCATCACATTATCGCATGTCAGAGCGCTGTGTCAAAGACAGTTCCATAAAAGATTATTTTTTGGCTGTATCAAAATTTGCATAAATTTCTATGGAAACAGTGTATTACGAATCTTAAATTAGAGTTTCAGAAGTATGCTATCTTGAGTGGCGTAGGAAGAGCTGTCATGTTCTTACCCTCTGGTCCATGTATGCACTGAGCTCCTTAGTGCCAAGTTTAACTGCAAAATTAAACCATTTAACAATGCTCTAGCAAAACAACTTGCAAATTTACTTTGTAAAAATTCATCCAAAGCTCAGACTTTAAGCTTCTTAATACTTTTAAAATTTGCGCCCAAGTAGGAAAATAATTATACGCTTTTTGGAGACACAGTGAAGAGGATTTGTAGCCCAGTTCTTGCTGTCTCTCTCCTGGTAAACTTGTTTCTTGTCCCTTTGCAGGCTTTGTAAAGAGCCAGGAAGGAGAAAATGAGGATGGAAATGAAGGGGAGCTTGTGGTAAAGTTTGTCGAGGCACTTCCAAAGGTAAACTGGGACTATACCTCCATTCATATGGAAGAGAAGCTTCCGCTTTCATCCCATAAGCAACGTTAGGTCTTTTACTTTCATAAATGTTTTCAAGAACATTGTTGTGGTCTTGTTTACGCTCAAAGGGACTGTAAGAATGCAGGATGGGCTTAGGCTAAGCAAAGTATGTTGTAAGCAGGAAAGGACTTTCATGTCCGTATACTTACATCTCTATCAAGAATTTTGCTGGTGTGCAAAATGCTGGTGTACATTCAGGACCAGGACTTTTTTCTCACCTTTTTGGTGAATGTAATACTGGTTTGAGCAGGCCCATTTTTAAAAAGTTTTAAATGGAAAATAAAACATCTTAAAGAGTAACTCTGCCCTAGAGTTTCTTTGCCTGGTCAGACAAAACTTTCTCCTGATATATTTTAGAAAGGTTGATTAAGTATTTTTTTATCTGTGTTAAAAAGAATATCAGTGGCCAGAAGTAGTGTTCTGTGTGTCAGTGTCAGACACAAGTTCTGTCCTGGAAATCAGAGCTGTTCTTCATTTCTTGGCATGGTGGGAGTTGAAAGAGCTACAGGAGCTCCTGGATTTGGAGCAAATGTGCATGTCAATACCCTTCTAAATAGTCCAGAAGAAGTGCTGACTTTGGAAAGAGTGCCTTACACTGAGACACTGGGGAAAGACTGTACAGATACAGTAAAGTATCTGCAGCTACAGCCAGATAGATTTTTGGGAACAGACTGTAATCAGAGTCCAGATTCCTTCCTCCTCAGGCAATTTTCAGTCCTGAACTACAGGAGAAAACTGCAGCTCATCCCATGAGTGTCAGATTTGCAGCATTCCTTTTGCTGTGCTGGGACTCAAAGAATGCAGCTTTCTACCACAGATATCCAGATATTATCAGAGGCTGATCCTGGGGGTGACATGATACCCTCATGGGTTTATCCAGCAGAGTTTTCCTCATTTGGGACTGAGTCCTAGGGAGAAGTGTGCTCCTGTCAACTATGTGTTGTATTGACCCACCTTAACTTGTCTTTGCAGCTGACTCCAATTATTTCAGACCCAGAATACCTACTGGATCAACATATCCTGATAAGCATTAAGTCATCAGACAGTGATGAATCTTATGGTAAGTGCTTAGCTCTAAACTTCTGCATGAGTCAAAATCTACTTAGATTCTTCCAAACCACTGAGAGAGTGGGAGAGAACAGAAGGAACTCCTATAGACTGAACATCTATGATTTAGAACTCAACATACACAGAAATACGCTGTGGGCAATATTTTGTGAAGTAATTATGATTAGAGGAATATGAACTCAAAGCAACAACCTGTATGAGCTTTACCAGCTCTGGAAGAGCAGTGGTTTAAAAAAGAAAGTCCTTTACAGGAACTAAAGGATTTAGCATGTTTAAATGCATTTATTCAAAACATACACATCTTGTTTCATTTGCACTTACTTGAGGCATTTCTCCTGGCTACAGAAAAGTATCTGGCTGTGCTTATGGCTCCCAGATTCTCACCAGCCAGAGACTGCAGTCCTTGTCCACAGAAGGCTCTTTGCCTAAATCCCATTGACAGCAATAGCAGCCGTAGGCTCATGTTTTCCTTAACACGAGTGGAAGCTCAGAACCCTGAAGTTACCCACAGGTATCTTCAATACCCAAATCCTTCACACATACGTGAAGTGAAACAAATGCCCCTAATTTCTCTGGAGATACTATGCTCCTTACTGTGATCACAGACTTGTCAGTGCATTGGTAGTGCAAAATATTTCAGTGCTTAGTTTCTCAGTCCCAGCCTCATTGTCTCCCTGTTGACTTTTAGGGGAAGGCTGCATTGCCTTGCGAACAGAAGCAACAGAATCCTTAGCTCCTATCCATACCGTGCTGACACACCATGGAGAGAAAACAGGGGTCTTCCAAGGTGAAATCAAGTTACAGACGTCACAAGGAAAACAGAGAGAGAAACTGTATGGTAAGGAATGTCATCATCTCTGCAATGCTTGTGCTAGAGAATGCTCACCTCAAAGGATTTCTCATAACTGTCAAGGAATTGAAAATTCTCTGCAGTGCCTGTAGTCACAGAGAGTGCTTTTGATGCTGAGTGCAAGGAGGTGTGAGTATGGTTATCTCTCAGGAGCATACCTGTACTCTTTCAGGAAGACAGAACAATTTGATTCCTTGGGGTTTTTTGTCATTCAGGTAAATTCAGCAGGCTGAGAGAGCCCCCTGTCTGTCAACAGCACTGGTTTTACTGAATGGGGATACCTTACTTCTACTTGTGACATGACACACTCCATGCCAAGCTCTCCCTGCTCCAGTCATCCAGGGGAACAAAGATTATGTTAGGCTCTCATTGAACACTTCCTTAGCTATAAGAGCACAAACTTTGCTTCTTTCACCTTGCTATCTGTTGTTCTCATTCAGAGTACAGAAGCAGCCATTTACAATGATTCATGACATTTACAATTATTCTCAATGGGAAAATGACTATATGTGGCTGTTTGGTGGGTCATGACCTTTGTATTTCATGACACATTTCTTCCTCTGTCAACAAGACATGGCATGTATTAGTGGGCAGTTGAAAACATAACAGCAATAACAGTTTAAAACTGTCCATCACTCTGATGGACAAAGAGACATGCCTTAATGAAGATGGGAACACAGAAAACTTGAGCAGACAGACTCTGGAAATATGTGTGCCCCTTCCTTCCTTCAGATTTTGTCAAGATTGAACGAGATGAAATCACTGGTCAGAAACCAAAGAGCATCAGCAATTTAGACCCTAACAAAGACTGGGATCAGACTAACAGGTAAAGGGCAAGTGGGTAAGTCAGTTTCAGGAAAATGGTTGGCACCATAAATGCAAAGTTGGGTTTGCTGTGGGAGCAGCTTCAACAGGTGTGCTGAGCACTGGGAAGCTGCTTTGTGGCTCTCTGGACAGGACTGGTCAATGCTCCTGTGTCCAAAGCTTCAAAAGCTGAGAAAGCATTAGCCAGACCATGTCCCTGCACCCACTTAAAAAAGGCCCTTTTATTTCCAACAGAAAGTCAAAATCTACTAATCTGATGGCCAGAGAGGCAGCAGCCATCGCTCGCCACTGGGGGAGTGCTGTCCCTTCTCCAGACAGCCTGGCAAAGGAGGATATTTTACGGTAACCTTCCCACATTACCTCTGACAGCTTGGGGTGGGAAGCTACCCTCAAACTGCCTGGCTTTTCCTTTCCAAGAGTCATAGAATGAGTCTGGGTAAGGCTGTCCTTTCACCTATTTTCAGTGGGGCTTTTCCTTGCAAACAGCTTCTGTCTGGGCCCAGAAACCCAGGACAGCCCCTGTATGTAGCTGCAGAAGCTGAGTGCTTTCTGCAGCTTGGAAAGGGAAACATCTGCCACAGCCACAGGAACTATTTTGGAGGTGGGGGAGGTGGTCTTGACCCAGCTGCTTCCTCTCCAGTGACCGAGGGGAATGAGGCACTAACAGGACTCCCACTTATTCCCTGATTCTGAAGCAACAGTGACCAAAAAAAAATTTAAAAAAATTAGGTGGTATTGAATCTTAGCAGTCAGTGGGTACTAACTCCTTTGTACCTGGCAGGGAGACAAAAAACCCCAAATGTATTTGTGCATGTACCTCCCTAACAATATTTCTTCTCTTGAGCAGCTCCACCCCCACAGACATCAGCAACCCCAACTACCTGGGCATGGCTGCCTTCTCTCAGCAGCTCTCTGCAACCTCCCAGCTTAAGCAGACACCTTCATCAGAGCAGGCACCTTCCCTCTGGAACTATGAGCAGCAGTCCAAAGAGAACACCTCCCTAATGGGGCAGAGTCAGTCATCCTCCACATCACCCTCCTTGTCACCTCTATCTCCGAAACCATCCCTCCAGCCTGCAGCAAACAGAAACGTTTGTATTCGGAGTCAAGAGTATCAGTGAGTGTTTCAGCTTTGCACTGAGGCTGGGCTCCTCTCTCCTGTCATTCTGCACAGTCACTGTTTCATTATCTGTTTAGAGAGTTCAAAGTGCAGCATACTCTTTACATATTTTATTTCTAGAATTAGGAACATAAGGGAAGGTCACAAGTGCAGACATCATATACTCAAAGAAAACTAGTGCAGCAGTTCCTCAGACTTTTGTGAAAGGAAAGCCAAAGATAATGAGTTAAACTTATAATTAAATAATAGAATCTTAGAATCATAGAATGGTTTGGATTGGAGTGGACCTTAACGCTCATCTCATTCCACCCCCTCTCATGGGCAGGGACAACCTTCACTATCCCAGGGTGCTCCAAGCCCTGTGCAACCTGGCCTTGGACACTTCCAGGGATGGGGCAACCACAGCTTCATTGTGTCAGGGTCTCAGCTCCCTTCTTCCTAGCATCTAACCTAAATCTCTCCTCCTCTACTTTAAAACTTCCCCCTTTGTCACTATTTGCACTCTCCCTCCTTTGTGCAAGTCCCCTTTAGGCACTGGAAGGCTGCAGTGAAGACTCCTTGGAGTCTTCTCCAGACTTAACAATCCAGTTGTCTCAGCCTGATATGTGTAGGTTTAATTTTCTACCAAAAGAAGAGAAGAAGTTTACAAAGTTGACTGTAATAACAAAGAAGAAAAGGTGGGAGTGTGGCATAGATCCTTCCCCTGGATGGGAAGGAGAGGTCCTTTGTGTGTTATACATGAAGTACTTTCACTGAATTTCTACTGGCACTATACAAATGTCCAGCTGCTGCAGAGGCTAGATTCTATGTACTGTCTCTGTCACAAGTCTCGATGCAGAATTTCCACTTGGCAACTGAAAAATATCCCTTCCCAGCTTAGTGAGGTGATGAGGCTACTTCACCCTAGTGCATATGTGCAATCTGTGTCCTTGTTGCAGACCTCTTCACAGCCAAGACAGCTGCTCTTTGAGCTGGGCTGGAGCTCGCTGGTAAATGGGTGTGGCACTGGAAGTCAAAACTCACAGGAGCCAGAGCTGTCAGCACTGCTCGGGGCTGTTCTGTACCCGGCAGTGCTCCATCATGGCTCTGCTCCTGCCTACACTGACTGCCAGGGAAGAGCTTGAGATGAGGAACACAGCTCATTTGAAGACACCCAAAGAACATGTGCCACTTACCTCTGTTCCACTCTGCTCAGTGATATTGTGGCTGATCTTTTAAGTACTTTGCAGGTGAAAGCATGGCCAAATCAGATCGAGTCACCCAAACTCACAGGACCTGCTGTGTTCCATTGCACAGCTGTGCTGTCATTCCAGGCTGAGCTGCAGCTCAAAGGGCTCTGCTGGGAATGCACATGGATTGTCTCACCCTACAGCAGAGCTCTTATTTTTACTCTCTGCATTTGTGTGCATTAAGGAAATTTATCCCTTCCTTAGGAATACCATGCTGCATTGGTAGCAAGAGGAGATTGACCTAGTTGTAAAATGCCACAGTATGATCTGAGCTCTTATTTTAAGCCTCTAGACAACCATTTCCATCCTCTCTGCCAGATCTGAAGATTCTTATTAATATTCAAATTCAGCTTTATGTGTGTTGCAGTGTCATCGAAGAACCTGGCACAGTTTGGCTCAGTAGTTTATCTGCGTTCAAAAAGAAGCCAAACGCCACTTTGACAGGACTGTAACCTAGCAGGGAGTTTACACAATGCTATGCATATCTGCTGTCATGTTACTAATGATTAAACAAAGTAAAAACAATGCACACTTCTGTTGTCTCTCCCCAAGTTTAATTGCTTTCCTGTTGCCTCCTTAGGCAGTTAGTTTAATTTGCTCACGCTCATTTACTATTCATGTCCTCTCTAAATCAGTCAGTGACTCTCTTGCCTGCTTTTCACAAGTCTCCTTTTCACCTTAATTTCATGACTGTAGGCCGCCTGATGTGGGGAAATCCACAGCAGAGCCTGTGCTGCAGGAGGAGGGGCAGCAAAGGCCAGAGATGTTCGAGAACCCACTGTATGGCTCCATGAGCTCCAAGGGCAAGGTGGCCCTCAAGAAAGAGCAGGAGTATCCCAAGGCCTTGAGGAAAGAACAGCCACCACTGCCTGAGCAGAGCTGTCATCTCACGAAGCCACAGGAGCCTGAGTGCAGCAAGACCTCTGGCAAACAGCCATCGCCACCTTTCCTGGTGCCCACACAGCGATTCCGGTCCTACACCTCCTCCTACCAACTGGAAGAAAAGAATATAGGGGAAAAGAGTCAAGGCAAACCAAAGATCATGCCACCATTGGAAAACTCGGCACCTCTCAAAAAACTCGTGAAGCCATCAAGGGCTGAAGTCAGCCTGAGCATCCAGGGACAGCAGAAGCCACCCCTTCCCTCCAAGAGCCGGGCAGTGCTGGACATGCAGAACTCCAAGGGCCGTGACTATCGGGACAGCTCTGAGCTGCCGCACTCCGGGAAGCACCGGCTGGAGGAGGGCCCTGTCAGCAGGACAACTACACCGGTGCGTTACTTAACAGGGGAAGGAAGTGGGGTGGCAGTTGTTATGGGCTGTGATGTCACTGCAACTGGAGTAAGATTGGCTTAGTCACTAAGTCCTCACTCCATGGTTCCTATCCAAGCTCAGTACTGTCCCACAAACCTATAGGGCTTGCAGAGCAGGGGGTGCCAGGGAATATCCTAAAGCAGTATTGCTGCAGAGGTTGGCGTGTTGGGAAACTATGGCCTTAGCTTTGCAGGAAGTTTTACCTTTTTCTGGACTGTTTAAGGCTGGTGGTGCACAAGAGGAATGCAAATAGTCAGTGCCTTGTTACATCTTGTTTTGGGCATGCTGTGCTGTTCCTGAAAGTGTCTGATCCTGGCCTGGTAGCACAAATCTGTAGTATTGGGCAATGGATTTGCCCTGCTGTAAGTAATAAAAAGATGATTAAACTTAGTAGTTAGTGATAAACAGCAGCTTAGAACAGTATGTCCAAAATCATTACTGAACCCTGTACAGAAATAATCAGACATATACTTTCCTGTGCTGGTAGGTTTATTTGTTGTGGTTTGGTTTGGTTTTGTGGTGTTTTTTGGGTTTTCTTTCAACAGAACATAAGAGCTGTATGAGAAGGAATAAGGGAGGCCTTAGTAAGCACATTTGGGAGAAAAAGCCCACTTGAGCAGGCTGTAGGATTTTTTTTCTTTTCCATCTCCATCAAAACTTGCAGAATTGTCAATATACAAGCTGATGTCTTCTCTTGTCTCTACAGTGAACACGACACAGCAGCTAGTGGTACCCTAGGAGGAATCCTGATGGGAAGAATGATGGAGACTACTGCTTTGTTCACACTGATGTCCTCTAGTCTGGTTCTAAAAAACACTGAGGAATTTTATTTTTGAGGGTGTAGCCCTCCCTGTGATTATGAAAATGTTCTAGCTGAGAAGTTTATCCTATGTTGCTCAGACCGAGAGGGGCCAGGACCACAATACCAAATGCAAGTTATTCTTCTGAGTGTCACTTTGGTACTTCCATTAAAATGTGGGTGGCCAAGTACATGCATTAGTAAACGTTTTGGAAAAGAGGACGGTACGGTACAAGGACTAGGAGATGGAAGGAGTGCATTCAAAGAACCCCCTTCCTACAAAAGCAAGATTTCTATTTTGTGTTACAGGATTCCTGTTAAAGAGTGATATGTAAAAGAAAGTATCTTAAAAGCGGTACAGCTCCAAAAGCATGTCCCATCCATGGAGCAAGGAGGTCAGGAAGGATGGGGAAAGAGTCTGAGTAGCAGATACTGGTGCAAGTCACACGCTCCCAGTGGAGCCAGCCTTGTCTGGAGCTCAGGGTGCATCCCTGCACCACCCAGGGGGCACAGCAAGTGAGGGCTGGCCCATGGCACTGCGGCTCCTTTTCCTTCAAGCAGGCCCTGCTACCCCAAGAAACAGAGGGAAACACCAGAACCACAGGCAGAAACGGGGGAAAAGGAAGGGCCTATGGCAGCCCAGGAGTACAGCTGCCTGGAGGGGCAGACAGCAGCACTCCAGCCTGCCTGGCAGCAAGCATTCTGCTTTGAAAGACTGGCCAGCTGGTTTTGGAGCATTCCTAATAGATTAATGCTGACCTTACTGTACACTTCTGTTCATTGACTGAGAATTAATGTTAACATACTTGTCATTTCTGTTATATTTGTGTCAAGTATTAATGCATTGGTTACTATTAGTCTAAGCCTGTTGTGACTTAATCACTGCTATTGTTTCCATGTTGATTACTTAAAAATAATAAAAGAGTCACCTTTCTGGTCATTCTTTATTGCTAATTCAGAACTGCCTGTCACATGATTCAGCTTTAGGTGAGTGTTACACCAGCTTTCTTAATGGCAGTAGTCCCTGCCCAGAGAAAACACTAAGGCACCAAGGACAGCAGGGAAAGTACAACAAGGATGGCTGAGAATGCATCTGTCTGTCTGCACAGACCTTTTGTGGATATAGCTGGTTTGAAAACTACAGAACCTGTTAGCAGGTACAGTTACTAATTGTGTGAGTGCAGAAAAGGTACAGTAATTTTACTGGAGAAGAGGCCAAGCACAGGCTTGTGAGAATGGGTGGAAGAGGACAACCCGTAGGTAGAAACCTTTCAAGAGGAGATGATTTTGTGCCATGCAGGTTGGAGTTTCAAGGCATCATTACTGAAGCACCTGGCTCTCCAACCTCCAAATCAGCAAGAGAGACCATGAGCTTACATTCCTCTTGCTTTATTCACCAGAACGCTCTCTGTGTAATCACCATAATTCAGTAGCTGTGGTATCTCCTTGGTCCTGGGGAGCACTTCACTTTTCCAGGTTGCAGAAGACCTTGTGTGGCCACCGAGCAAAACCTCCCTGGAGCAGGTGAGCTTCCTGTCCAATATAGAGAGATAGCTCAGTTCCCAGTAATTGTGGGTTGTATTCTTCTATTTCTGGAGATGGAAATGGGGCGAGCTTTCTATTAAAAAAAATTAACTTCTCAACAATGAGACAAGCTCAGATTTTTTTTTTTGTTTTATCCCTGACTCCCTAAACTGTAAAAGATATTTTCCCCAAAGTTTAGAAATTAAAAGCTGGATATAAAACATATAGCTTTTATGTAAACATTCTCCTAATTGGGAATGCTGCTTAAATTGTGCACAGATTTGCAGACAGTTTGAGAGCACTGGACTTGCTAAGGCATAAAAATCCATCCAGGTACTTATTTGGCCTGCCCTTTAGAAAGGCGTGTTGCTGGGGGAGAAAAGCAGCTCTCTTCCAAGTTTCCAGCAGAAAAAAAAATACATTCCTATTCCTATGCTAAAAATTGACTGCCTACCCACTTGAGGTTCCAAGGATAGTCTGATGGAATGGTGGCAAATGCCACCAAGCTTTGTGCAAGTGGACAATGTTCAAAAGAAGGCTCTGTAAAGAGCTTTTCTGAAGCCTCTCTGGATGAGAGTCTTCTCAGGTGAACAGCTTAGACACAGAGTGGAAAAGTGAGACAGGTGCTGAGACACTACACAGTACTTGTCTCTGTGGCCAGACTGGCTGTGCCTTGGGATAGTAGAAGTGGTAACAACAGCTGTGGGAGCTTGGCAGATGTGAATATCAGAAAACTGAATTTAACAAATAAGTCTGGTGCTTCTGTTTGTTTTATTTAATTTTTAATTTCTGTCACAAAGCCTCTAAGATTATATCTACTGGTTTTACTGCCTATGTCTTGAACCATATGAAAGCAAAACTGAACATAAGCTGCTGCTTTCTCTGACACCCCTGAGTCTCAGACCCTCTTGCCAAACTAGGCACATTTCTCTACCCTCTCTGCTGTTGTCCAGTTAAGTTGGTACAGGCAGTGTGAGCAAAAGATGTGAACTGAAGGATATGAATTGTCCAAAAACGTACTGATTTCCCCCAGATGTATTATCTATCCATAACCTTCCACTGTCCTTTATTTTAAGTTCTTAAAATAGCTGGAGTTTTTTTGTACTTTTTTCCATGGAGCCCCAGCTGTGAAAAATGCTTGAAGTTCCCAGCTACAGGATATAATGTTGCAGAACACAGTAAGTTTTAAACCCCCTGTTTCCTGCCTGCACCTGTTGCACCTAACACCGGTTTCCTTGTCCTCTCAGTGTACAACCACCACAGGGAACCTTTAAACCTTTACCTGAGATGTTGTGGGCAACACATTTTCTTCCTGATAAAGGTGGGATCTTAGAGAAAATGGCTCAAGGAAGAGGAAAAACAGAAGGAAAACCAAATTAAGGTGAGTTACTCCAAAACAGCAAGAGGATAATTTTGATGTTAGAAATGATGTTGCTTAAGCCTGTAATCTACTGGAACCAAGCACCATTTAGTCACTATCCTCCCACTTGTTTTTAAAATGAAAGGTTTGCTAAAATTTTACTACGTTTTTCTGTTGTCCTTGTGATAATACAGTAATAGCCCATGTGATTGAAGAGACGCATTGTCCAGAAATTAATTCATTCATCCCCAGACCAAGCTCCTTGTTTTTATAACATTGTGAAGGCTCAGATATTTATGTGTGAATAAACTGTGGGTGTCAGGACTAACTGACCAACGTGACACAGGACAGTTCCCAGAGATGTCCTAACCAGTATAAGCAGATGGATTGGAAATAGACAATGCTCAGATATTTTACTTTTATTTCCGTAATCTCTTCCTGAGACAAATCAACACTTTCCCCTGTGGGACATTTGCCAATGAGACTCTGTCCCTGTTTGTGATGTTCCTTGCTGATAACACAGATCAAAGGTGCAGCCAGTGGACTGGGCTTGGGGAAGTGAGGGTGCTGCAAAGCCTTTTGATTATCAGCCAAATCAGCTACATCTGTGTGGTGCTCATGTTGAGACTGAAGTATTTAGTGATGGGTTCAATGGCTTTGCCTGTTCTCTGTGCCCAGCTGGCACTGTCTCACATGCTGGTCACACCTGCCACCTAAGGGCTGCTGCAGTCCTCAGGGCATTCCTGCAGGCCTACGGAAGGATTCGTTATGCAAGAGCTACAGAATAATCCAAATACTCCTTTCAACGTGCAGGAAAGGTGTTAGCTGCAGAGGTACAATATGTTCTTTCTAAATATATATGTAAGCAAACATCAAGTTATTACTCACATGAATATGAATCTTCCTAACTCCACAGTGTGTGCATGGTGTTGTTTCAAATGAGGCTCCTAATAAAAAGTATTTTAAGATTGCATTTGTGTTAAACTACTGAAGTTGCTAAAAAAATTCTTTCAGAGTTGAATCCCAGGTTGACAGAAGAGAGAGATTTCTTTTTGCCTACTGTAATTTGCTATATTTTTTTTCTGCATTATCTTATTATGCAGCATCACAAAGCATTATCTCATTATGCATCACCAAATTTCCCTGAACTTCTGTTCTCAGTTCATTATCATTATTCAGTTTCATTAATTTTATTTGCATATTATCTTTGCTCTAGCTCCCAAGTCAGCTGAACTAAAGGATATTTCAGTGTACCCTTTTAGATAAAAAAACTAACTGATATTCTTCTGTAGCTCTCAGAAAACTGCGATCAGAACTGTTTTACAAACCCCAGTATTGTAGAAGCCATCACAAAAACCAGACATGAGTCTGCTGAATGTGAGGCTTGGACTGGAGAATCTCCAGAGGGCCATCCAGACTCAGCTATTCCATACTTGTGTGGTTCTATTTAACTGAGACCATTCTGTGCCAGGGATGGTAATCTGCTACACATTACAGTTATTATTAACACTTTACTTCATTTTTTTCCCCAAGGTCTGGTCTAGATTACATAGAAAACCAATTAGTCTCTCTTATAATGAAGTATTAAATTATATCATAAATAATAAACATGGCACAGACCAGGGCAGTAAATGTTGGGCCCAAGAGAGAATGCAATGAGGATGGAAATGGATGAAGGTGTCCAGCAACATGCAGAAAGGTTACAGAAAAGCAACTAAGAAAGATTTTGTGGAAGGAGAGGGAACCCAGCAGAAGGGAGGTGGGTAAAATCTCTCTCCCATAGAAACAGGTCAGACAAGGGAAGAAAGTAAAGGCAGCAAAGAGACCGGAAAATAAAAAGAGACCTTTGCAACAGAAAGGATGGAGAGTTAGCACAGAATTTATGTCTGGTCCATACTTCACCGTAATTTGCATCATCACATTACGACTTGAAGTACAAAGAAAGTGACCAGGTGTGGGACATGTTCCCTCTTTTCAAAAGTAAACTGAAGATCCAAAACAAAGCTGAATTTGAAAATGGTGTTTTGAGCATAACTTTGGGAAGAACACTGGTAATCAGCATCTTCCTGGAAAATTAATATTTCTGGTTCCTAGTCAGGAAGCAGTGAAGGAAGTAAGTGAATCTGAGCACCAAGCTTCAGGGAAACATCCCATCAGAAACTGCTCCACCCACCTCGGAGCAGGGATCTGTTCTGTCACCTGAGTGTCAGTCACAACACAGCCAGCTCAGAATCAAAACTGTGCTGGAGGGGGCTCTGATGGGACCCTGCAACCCATTCACCATACCAGCAAAGAGCAAGCTACAAAATCCTTCACCATGTTTTCAAATGGCCTTATAAACCTCCAGCAGGAGAAATTCTCATCTGCCTCAAGCAGCCTGTTTTGAGCTTCACCAGCTTTTACCAGCCCTTCCTCACCTCTAGCAGCCATTTTTTGGGTTAACTTTAGGCCCTTTTAGTGTAATCCTGTCCCATATGAACAAGCAGATCAGGACATTGTCTTAATTTTCTGACATGTGTATTTACATAGTGCTGTCATGTTTCCCACAAGTCTTCTCCTTGTTAGGGTAAACAGTTCCAACTGTCCAAGTCTTTCTTCTGGATCAAATCTCCTATATACATTTGTCATTCCTGCTGAGCTGCTCTGACATTCTCAATTCTTCCTGATATATGCTGGCTAAAGCTGGACACGTCTCCACCAGAAGTCCTGCTTTTCCCTCTATGGATGTGGAGTGCAATATTCATTGGAGGCACAGTTTTTGCTTCTTCACTGCAGAAGGAGCTTTCTGAAAAGCAGGCTAATTTGTTGGTAGTCTGAAATTTTTACTTCTGAATTAGAGTGTTGAATAAATTGCCAGATTTTTATGCTGCTGGTGGGAGAAAGGTGCTTCAAGTGAAGAAGCCACTTTCAGCCAGAACAAGTTGTTTTGTCATGTGTTCTTATGAATATAAAAGGAGAGCAGGATGACAGATGATGACATGGAGCAGGGATGTGCTATTGGAAAGACTTCCAGAAATCTCAGATATATTTAAGAATATTGTATTGGAGTGGAAAAAGCATTGTTAGCAGGTAGTGTAAAGAAAATTAGGATGTCCTGCCCACTACAGAAATCACAGATTACAGAAAGGTGGACATCTGTAACAGTGTTATTTTTATAAATTCAAACGTATACAGATGACAATTAATTTAAGTACTTCCCTTGGAACATTCTAACAGCTGCTGTAAACAGTAAAACATGCAATGTTTGAAATAATTCATTTATCTAATGCTTGAGGACACATTTTTTTCCCCATTTTTCACATTTCTACGCACACTGATTATTTTTCCTGCCCTGCTGAAAGAAATAGGGACAATTATTTTCCCTCCCAGTTTTAGTGAGAAAAGCCTGCTCTCAGAGATGAGCTGAAGGATTTTTTTTTTTTTAGGGGCTCAAAAAAGCAGGGGATTGGCAGTTTCAAATGCAGTGAGCCACTTTGGGGCTGTTTGTATATTAAAGCCAGGGTAAAAGGCTCCAGAGAAGAGTTGAGTCTGATCCCTGTATTTCTGTATCTTTGCCTTTCAGTAACTATAGCTCTAGAATTAGGACTTAACCTTACAGTTATTATAAACAACCCAGACCCCGAGTGGGAAAGAGTTATAAAAGTTTTATTTAGAACAATAAAAAAATTTGCAAAGCAAAAGGGACAGCGCTGGGAGTGTGGCCAAATGCCAGAGGCTCTTGCACAAAACGGCAGCTCCACCTTTTATACCCCTGGTATTGCATCAGCTTTATGCACATTTATTTTGATTTTACATAATCTCGGCCCATGTCACTCTTTTCAGTGCCCATGTAGTGTTCTCACTGTGGTCATCAGGGTTATCACATTATTTAGGAAGTTAATGTCATGAAAATTCACAAACGCCAGAGGTTTATGTCCAAAAAGGAGACAAAGGAGTCCTTCAACTTTATTAGAATAAAGGGAGAGAGTCCACTGGGCCATACCTCCGTGAAGTTTCTGTCTCTCGGTTTCAGAGGGTGCAGCCTCCTTTTATCCCAAACTCCCGGCTGTATGGTGCCCTCTTCCTTTCCCCATCGGCTGAGCTGCTAGGAAGGTTCAGCCTTCCCGAACCGCCTTCCACAGATCCCCCCTTGAACCGGGCATTTTACCCCAACGTTCAGAAGTCCAGCCTTGTGCAGACCCTTTTCTGTTTCAGGAGCCAAACTGGGCCCGGTAAGGAACCCGCTGCCCAAAGTCAGCAGAGACGTTAAGACCCATTAACATTCATACCTTCACCCATCGAATTGTTTGTAAAGACATTAGCACACATCTTTCCTATCATTAAGCAGTTAAAAGTAGAGCAATGGAGTGAGTTGTTATGGATTTTTACATTTGCCAGAGATCTGAGGCATGCCAGAAGGTGGGAGTGCAGGGAGGGTTTCGTAGTAGTTTCTGCTGTGTTCCAAATTAAGTAATTTTTCCAAAAAGCCTCAAGCTCCATTTCACCACCCCCCTCCTACAATGCTGATCTGGGGCTGTTCAGCATCGCCTCGAGAGGGGCTCTCATCCCGTGTGTCCCTGTTTGCAGGGAGGCTCCGAGCAGAGCCCAGGCTCTGCTCCTGGGGTCCAGCAACAGCACCAGAGGAACGGGCAGGGACTAAACGCAAGAAGTTCCCCCGCAAAGGAGCCAGAACTTCTTCCCAGAGCAGTGCCCCAGCCGTGAACAGATTTCCCTGACAGACTGTCCCCACAGGGGATATTCCGGAGTCCTCTGGATACAATGCTGTGCCCTGTGCTCTGGGATGGCCCAGCTGCAGCAGGGGGGTGGGAGCCCCCGTGGGCCCTCCCAGCCTGACTCCATTCAGTTATTCCATGATTCCCGGCAAGCCATGAGGGTAGTGGTTGTCTTGTGAAGGGGGGGAAGAGCAGAAAGACCACTCAACAAATGGCACGGCAGGTGTGTCGTATTTGTGTACTGTAGTACAATACTCTCTGTGGAGCCCTTAATAAATGTTTAATGTTCACTCACAGTAACACTTGGGCTTTAACAGTGGCAGGCAGAGGTGTGGTGGTGGCTGCCGAGGCCGGACAGTCCCGTTGCCACACGGGCACCAGCCCTTCACCTCACCAAAGTCCCGCTAGTGTCACTGGCCCACGCGGGCACACTGATTGACAAGCGGTGTGACCGCGGAAGGGTCGGGCTTTGACGGAACGCGCCCGCCCCGGCCCGGCCCCGCCCCGCGTGGCGCTGCCATCACCCCACCCAGCTGGCGCCATGTGCGCATGCGCTGAAACGCGGCCCAAACATGGCGGTGAGGCCGCGCTCAAGACGGCGGCAGGACCGCGCTCAACGTGGCAGCAGGGCCGCTCTCAAGATGGCGCCTGCACGGTGCACACAAAATGGCGCCGCGCGGGACCTCTTCCCTTCGGAAAGCGCCTGTTCTCCCGCCTGAGGCTGACCTCGCCTCCGCGTTTGCAGCACGATCTCGCGTGGCGCTTTCCAGCCTGGGGACATCGGCGCTGAGGTCAGCAGCGCCGGAGGCGGGCGGACGGCGTCAGGCAGAGGCGGG
>VWZS01000727.1:185326-226480 GCA_013397075.1 Rhabdornis inornatus | reverse complement strand
CTCTCGCCGCGCCGCACAGTCGCGAGGGCCCCTGACGTAGCGCGGCGCCATGGCGGGTGTGGGGGCGCGGCCGCGGGCCCGGGCCTGGCTCTGAGGGGGTTCCCGCCGCCTCCCCGCGCTCCCGCCGCCTCCCTGTCCCCCGCGCCGCCCGCCGCGGCCCATTCCACCCGCCCCGGCCCGCTCCGTCCCTGCTGCCGCGGAGATGGCGTCGGGGCTGCGCGCCGCCGGGTTCCCCCCTTGGAAGCGGCACATCGCGGAGGAGCTGCGGCGGCGGGACCGGCTGCAGCGCCAGGCTTTCGAGGAGATCATCGCCCAGTGTAAGCGGGGCTCGGCGGGGGCGCGGCCGCAGTAGTGCTTCTCTTCTCCTTCACCGATGGCCATGAGTATCTGCAGGGAGACTCTGCTCAGTGGGGAGGGTGTGGAGTCCTCCTCTCTGGAGATATTCCAGAACTAGATTTTATGCGGTGCCGTGTGCTATGGGATAACCCTGCTTGAGCAGGGAGCTGGGACCTGGTGACCCCCTGTGCTCCCTTCTAGCCCGGATCATTCTCTTCTTCGAAAGTGGGAAGGCCGTGGTGGCACAGGGTCCAGGAGCCGTTTTTTCGAGACTGTTTGGAACATGTCTGTAATGACAGGAAAGCTGTAATTTCTGCTTTATGGGGGAAAATACGTAGTTGTTTCAGATGTCTCAGAGTCTGCAGCGCTTTGTGCTCTGGAGAGTGATTGAATGTCTGAATTGTCTGCACAATTCCCGCCCAGTTGCTTGTGGAACGGAGAACAACGGTGCTATTGACCCTGCTCATAGTCTTTTGTAAAATTTGGAGCTATCCATGGGCCAACACTCTCTGTTCAGGGCTTTCCTGCCGCCTTTCTCCTGCCTCAGCTGTGTCGGGATGAAAGGGGGGTCCCACACACTGTGGGGGAAAGCAAACGGCAGAGCTGGGTTTGGCCTCTCTGCCAGGCCTGTTCTCCTGGTTGCCATCCTTGGGGAGCTGTAAAGAGTAAACTTTGAACTCTCTCTGTTTTAGCAGATAGCAATGCACCTGAGCGCTTGCTCTCTCTTTCTCTATTAAGCTTTCGTAAGACCAGTCCCACACAGGATCTGGATTAATGAGGAGTTCCTGGGGGTGTAGGTGGATGGTGCCTTAACCTGTTGGGATCAAAGAGGAGGAAGAACACACTGATGTGGTGGAGGCTCATGTAGCATTTGGCTGTGTCAGAGTAATTAAAGGGACTAAATCACAGCTAGTGGTCTAGGCAGGAGAAGATGGGAATCTGGATTTGCTTTCTGGTTGTCTTAAGTGCACTTTTTGCTCCTGCAGATAACAAGCTGCTGGAGAAGTCAGACCTTCATGCAGTGCTGGCTGATAAGCTTCAAGCAGAAAAATATGACATGCAGAGCAGACATGAGATCAGGTATGTAAAGCTCCTTTTTTGTCAGCAGCTGTCTGTTGTACACCTTATGACCTAAACCACTGTTTGATGTCTCACACAAACAGCTCCTGGATCTGTACAGTGATTTGGCACACAACAAACTGAAATTCTGTTGGACTAAATAGAACTTACAGCTGTGTCTAAGCCTGTGATAAAGTTACAGTATGTTTAGAGTATGCAGCACAGAAAGATCTGGCCAGGTTTGGGAAGGAAGCTGATTTATCATAAACTCATGGAACAGAGGTGGACCACAATGAGCTACTGCTCCTGGTCTGTTTGCCTTGTAATACTTGGAGTGCTTGCCTGCTCTTCCTGATGAGTATGGGATGGTTTAATGGTTTAGTTTCTTTCATTCAGTATCATCACATGAAATGGGAGAACTGAAATAAACCATGGTTGTGAAGTGTCAGTTCTGAGTAAGCACCAAATGCTGAAAGGAAGGTGTTTTGTGCCTGCTTTTTAATAGGATTTCTTGGGAAGCAAACTGGGAACAGCACTCATGCTGAAGGCCAGGGTTGTGCTGCTTGTTCTGCTGGTGTTTGACTGCATAGCAAACCCATGTGCCCTAAGTGTCCTTTGGACAGCCTATCTGTTCCACAGGTGAAGGCTTGCCAGCTCTACACTCATTGTACCTGAAGAGAAGGCAGGGCCAAAGAGCTCAGAATTCTTACTTCTGTAAGAATTGCTTCCTCTGTTGAGGTTCTTTTTGCTCTTGTCCTGAAACCAGAACCTCTCTACAGCAGGTAACTGTGGGAGCGTGTCCAGTTGGGATACAAAACAAATCAATATAGCAGAGAAGGAAGAACTGCTGGGTTTACAGGACTTGCAGGCAAAACTCCAGCAGGCTGGAGTTAACACCCATGTGAAAGTTTTCAAAAGCTTTCTGATGGCTGCAGTTGTCTTGAACAATTTCAGGTTACGGGAATTGTGTTGTGGCTAAATGCCAGCTCTAAGAGATGAAGTTGAACTAATGTGGATGAGAAGAAAGGCACAGAAGCAGCATTTGAAAGCGAATACTCAGCCGAACTCTGATGCCGTGCTCAATATATGACAGGTTTTTGAAACAAAATCACTTTTCTAATCCTAGATAGCTGAGGAAGAGCGTTTTTACTTCCCTCAAAGCCAAGGAGTTAGTATCTAGTTCTGGCTGTAGGGGTATGCATGGCTGGAGCTATAGCGTGTGTTGGATATTACCACAGGACTTGGCTTCCTGTCTGTCTGCACAGGTTTTTTTGGAAATGCAGTTAGTGCAGCATTAGTTCAGTGAGGGGTTGGTTGGCTGTTTTTTGAGAAGAGCATTAGGTTACTGATATCACTGTGAGGCATTTGGATGGATTATCTGTTTCCCCTGGACTGTCACAACACAAAATGACTGCAGAAAGGGATGCAATTAGCTTGTTCTGTTTGTCTGGTATAACGGTGTTGAAGTTAAAATTACGATTTTTTTAAAAAGCTGTGATTCAAAATATTGCTGATAATATGCTCAGAGTCTGTGTGTGTTTATGCTTTTAAAAAAGCTTGGTTTTCTCTGTTCCTGTCTCTGTGCTTTCAGAGACACGAGTGATAGTTGTTACACTCTATAGTTTGGGGCAGAGGGTGATATAAATGTTCTGATACATAAAAACTGAAGATGCTCACAGTAATAGTGTTGAAAAACACAATTAGTAACCACTTCAAAACTTATGCATTTAAAAAGAGTATGGTCAGGCCAGTGGAGAAGTGACTTGTCACACCTGGGACTGTAAATCCAAGAGCTTGGGAATATTCCCTTGCTTTCCTGGCTTTTGGTTCTATGCCCTCTCCAGACATCTTGCATCTTCAAGGTCCACCAGCTCCCTCCAGAACAAATCAGGGTGGTAAAATACGAGTAACTGTTCCAGAAGTTAGAGAGCGTACTTGTAAGACTCAGTCATCCTCATGCAAATTTAAACAAAGGCTAGTTATCTTCCATTGGAGTTTGGATTCTGGTTTAGAAGTGTACAAAGAGTGAATGTAGTCCTCAGGAGATGTAATGTTCCAGCACTGTGTGATGGCCTTTTGGCTGGTAAAGAACGCGTGGTGTGGAAGCCAGCTGTGGCTTGGTTTGTTATGAATCACCTGTGTCCCTGGTGTACAAAGCATCCACGGGAGGCAATGTCTGGACCCTGGCAAAGGCACAGAAACAACTGGATTCTAGTTTGGGACATCTCTTCCTCTTCTCTGTCCAATTGCAGCCCAGGACATGATAGCACATGGAACGATGCTCAGCTGCAGGAACTGGCCCAGCTGAAGATAAAGCACCAAGAGGAGCTGACTGAGCTGCACAAGAAACGTGGAGAGGTTGGAAAGGCTTCTTATGTTCTCTGTGGTCCATATGTGGCATTTTGGGAGCCTGACCATGATTTTACCAGGCTCATTAATCATAATTTTTTCCTCCTTCCATCTAGAGCCCTTTTAAGGTTCCCCAATTTTTGATGATTAAAGTCAACCAGAGATGGGCTGGTCTGTAATACTGTCGCCAGGAGATGAGAGCTTACATTGTCAGCATAGCATGATTTTTAAGTGCTGAATTTTTTGCTTCGTTAATAGGGGTTTAGTGGTATTAGAGGAGGAAGGAACTAATCTGGGCCACAGAGCTGTGTATGACCACTAGTAACTTGAAAAAACTTAGAATGAGTGGGGCATAGGGGGCTGTGTGTGGTTTCAGTGGTCTCACTTTGCAGCACCACTTCTGTGGCAATGGACAAAGTAAACAAGCACGAGCCAAGGTTGAAAGAGCCATGGTGGTAGGCTGGAAAGGGAGCGCTGGTTCAGAGCCCAGGAGTTCTGTAATGATGACACTTGGATCTGGAAGAGAGGAAAAGCCGTGGGGTCTTGGATTTGTGATTTGGGTTTTTTTTTGACTAGGAGATAGGGAATTTCAGCAGCAGAATTGGGTTTTTAAAAGCACAGCAGTGCACTGAATGAGTCTGGAAGCTGAATGGGACTGCACACTTTCATAGGGAAAAGGTGTGAATGGCCTGGAAAATGCTATCATGCTCTTTTGATCACACCCCACTGGAGGTGTGGAGAAGCTCCAGTGTCAGCAATTCTGAGCTTTCCAAAGAGGAGAATGTTTTCTATAGAAGGTGTGCACCAAGTGCTTAGGGCGCAGAATACTTTCTTTGCTCCCAACCTGGTGTCCCAAAACCACATACACAGGCAGGCACTTTTCCCAAAAATCAGTCGTCCTTCTTCCTGGGCAGATGAGGCTGTGCTGCTGGGTGAGCTATGAGCTAGCAGCTGCAGCTCGGCAGCACTGACCTCTGCCTCTCTGTTCCCTGTGCTCTGCAGGCACTCCACCGGCAACTTTCTCTGTGAGAAAACTCTTGGTAGCACCTGTGTTCACAGTGTGAGCTGTGTGTCTCCTTAAATGGCTGTCCTGGCCATAACAGGACGATTTGTTTTTTGGTTGTCACTACTCATTTGTTGTTTACTTACTTGACAATTTTTAGTTTCTGTATTGATGTTTCCACTACTAAAATTTCTTCCTAATATACATTCTGTTTGATCTGACTATTAATGAAATTTTATGAGGGAACACAGTGAGACATCAAAGGACAGCAGCTTTTTGACAATTCATTTTTGAAAGTGGATTCTTTGATTTAATGACCTGTGTAGCAGATCTGCATAGAAGGCTGGGATAAAAAAGACCTGAAATGTGTGATCCATGCTTTTAATGCTAGATTAGTCTGTGCTTGCACTGAAGGCTGCTCTGTGTGTTATCTGCTGATATCCCTGCAGTTTGTAATGCAATTTTCTCCTCTCCCCAGCTGGCCCAGTCTGTAATTGATTTGAACAACCAAATGCAGCAGAAGGACAAAGAGATGCAGATGAATGAAGCCAAGTGAGTAAGAACTGTTTTGTCTGTGACCAGACTTCTGATGGAGTTGTTTATTGGAGTTATAATATTCTCTAGGAGTCTTAGCCCGGGGCTAAAAATGCCTTTGTGAGGCGTTGTGCAAACAGCACAAGGAAGATGGCACAGGTCCCAAAGGAGGTCCTCATGGTTTTGTATGTTTTGTTGCCATTCCAGGATTGCAGAGTATTTGCAAAGGATTTCTGAACTGGAAACAGAGTGCCAGGAATTGCGTAGCAAACTGCAAGATCTTGAGCGGGCTAATCAGACACTGAAAGATGAATATGATGCTCTCCAGATCACCTTCAATGCCTTGGAGGAGAAACTAAGGAAAACTACTGAAGACAACCAGGAGCTGGTCTCACGTTGGATGGCAGAGAAAGCACAAGAAGCCAATCGTTTGAATGCAGAAAATGAGAAGGATTCAAGGTGAGATCCATGACCTCTGTTTGATAAAACTGATATATTTTTCAGTTATGAGTGCATAGGATAAAACCAGATTTAGTTTTGACCGCTGAGGTCTCTGTTCTTACACAACACAGTGAAAGTCCAGAACTTTCTTTTTCCAGCCAACACAGACTGATGCTTTGTGAAAACATTCCTGTCTTTAAATTAATAAAACATCTTCTTTTGTTTTTTCAGCAATATTTAACTGTGTGCTGAAGATCATAAATCAGATAGAAACTGTGGGGTTTTGCTGGTATTAGATTTGGACTTCTCTTGTTCATATTGCATCTAATGCTGGTCCTAGTTTTATCGTTTTTTGACTTGACTAACTTCAGTGTTTTTTGGATTCCTCTAGACTGAGCATCCCCCATAAGACTGAGCTGTGTAAAACTTACTGCAATAGTAGTTTGTATGGCTTTTTTTCCTTGCAAAATAATTTTTCTTCTGAATTGTTTCATCCTACTTGCCAGCAAGTGATACTGGAGACTGACCTATATTACAGTAGCTGGAAGTTTTGTATTAACTTCACTAACGTAATCATTATTTCGGCAAGTTCTTGTCCTCCAAGCTAATGCATATTCGTATGGATCATAAAGGGCCATAGGTTCACTTTGCCTCATTGCCTCACTTGAGTGATCTTGTCCTTTGCTACTCACAGTAAGAAAACTGCCTCTCCTGTCAGAGTATCTTGAAAAATCAGGATAAAATTAGAGCAGGGGACTGATTTTTAAATTATTTTTTAATCTTATGAAGCCGATCAAAACTGTGCAGGGTAGCCTTTGGAACGGGATTAAGGAAATGTTGTTTTTCTTTATTAATAACCTTGAGTTCTCTTTCTTAGGAGGCGCCAGGCCAGGCTGCAGAAGGAGCTGGCAGAAGCTGCCAAAGAGCCCTTGCCTGTTGAACCGTAAGCAGTCTTGATTTATATTTTCTTGTATGAAAGGATCTCTTTCATCAGTTTATGAAGATGCATGATAAATGGATTTTTGTTATTCCTAAATTGGGTGATGTAGAGGAGTGTTTGAAGTTCTCATGTAAAGTCAGAAATACGCAGTAACTCTCCCTACCTGAACTTACAGAAGAAGGAGCTCTTAGTACTGAAAATAGATGCTTGGACTAGAAGTCCCACGAATGGTTCATATGGTCAATAGATGTTGTTATAAAAAATGTTTTAATGCTGAGATATGTGCCTTTGATCTTTAAGATAGTTTTTAATGAAATAGTGAAGTCATGAAACAATTACCCTGGAGATGCCTGGATTTTAAAATGTTAGACTAGAAACGTGCTCAAGGATTTCCTGTAGGAACAGGTACTGAGTGGATTAACCTGGGTGAAAATACATGGCTTCCATACTGGCAGGGATTTATTGTCTAAGGGAAAAGCGGTGGAGTCCTTTACCTGGTAAGCTGAAGAGAAATCCCTTGTTCTTGCCCTGCTGTGTTTGGCTCTGGGTGGGGTTGGATCAGGTGGCTGAAGTGGGCAGTGGGAGCTGTGGGTGCTCTGAGCTGGGCTGGTCAGGGTGGTTGTGTTTGCCTGGTCCAGAACAGCTGCATCTGATGCTCTGTTCCTGGGCCCTGCTGAGTGGTGCCAGAGCAGCCTGCAGGCTTTATCTAGAGATCTTTTCTCTTTATGTTCACATCACAGAGTCACATTGAGTGCTGTGCTGGAAGCCCTTGTGAAGGATAAGCAGTGCATCCCTCTGGAAGAGGGGCTGTGCAAAGGGCTGGGAGAGGGAGGAAGGGCATGTGGAAAGGGAGTATGAGACACTCTGTAGCATAATGACTTCTATGTACTACTCAAACTCTGCTTCAGAGCTGGCTTCAATTTCTTCTTCATGATTTTATAACTTGAGAGGGTTTGTGTTGTGTAAATATCCTGCTTACTGAAGGGAAGAACTGCACCATTTCAGGGGGTGTGCTCTGGTGTTTATATTTACTTAAAATACATTGTTAACATGGAAAGTTCTGCCACACATAGTTTTAATAGCAGAAATACTAGATTTTTAAGAATAAGTATTGGCAGAACTTGATAATGTTTTATTGAAACACCAGCCTGATACAGTCAATCAGTGAATATATTTTATGTAGTCTTGTCATGTGTGCTCTCCTCCAAAACATTAAAATTGAAAGTGCAGCTATATTCTGAAATGAGAGATTACAAACGGTTTCGTCCTTTTTAAATGCTTTTGCAGCTGAGTGTTACCTGAGGTACGAATTGGTTATTTAAATCCTGAATTTAAACTTCTCTTCAGTCAAATGACATTAGTTGGTAAAGTGTGTTTAAAAATAGTTTGTCCTGCAAAATCAGCAGTGGAGGAAAAATAATCATTGAAGGAAAAAATACTAGGCTGTCAGACCCCATGGTGACTAATGGGGGAAAATCTTCAGCATTAGCTGAGTAATTTGTCTGGATTAATTTATTGTACATAGGTTGGAACCTCACGCCTATGTTCAGTTGACCACCAACACTTTAATGGAGTGAGCAAAACCAGCTCTCACACTCTCACACTTAATGGTGCAGCATCTGAAGTACAACAGTGTAGACAGTATCAAGGTGTCTTTGGTGCAGGTGAAGCAGGAAAATTCGGTTAACTTCTTGTGCTTTTTTATAGCACTTGCTTGTTTTGAAACAGCAAAAAAGGTGCTGATACCACCTATACTTGGTGTTGCTACAGCTCCATAAACCTGGGGTGCGCTGGGCATGGACACTGACAGGCCCTGGGACAGTGCCATCCTGTCTGTTCATGTCAGTTCAGTGGCAGATTGAAAAGGAGATGTTTTCTCTCACTTCAGCAGGGATGATGATATAGAAGTGCTTGCAGATGAAACCTCTGACACAGCTGAGGAAACCTCTCCGGTGCGAGCTGTCAGCCGGACGTCCAGGTTTGTGACCAAAAGATTCTTGTAGCATGTCACTGAGGAAGAACAAAGGGCACAGGTAGAGCTGGAACAATGTTGGGAATGTAACTTGGGTTTCTAGTTGCCTTTAGGTGGAACACAGTTTAGTGCTTCTGCCAGAGCAGTAGGAAACTCATGTGCTGTGTTCTCTGTTGCCATGCTTTAGATGTGCTGGTTTTCCTTTGCTGTTTTAACTAAATTACCCTAGTGCCTGAAAAATCTTTGTTTAATCTTTAAAACAAATGTTTAAGAACTATATAGTGAGTAACATGGGTATTGCAATGCCTGTTTTATGACTCCATTACTCTACAAGATGTCAATGTGTCTTTGCAAATAGCTGGGTTTGTCTGAAACACTGAAAATAATCTTCCCCTAGATTAAATGCATCTTGTTCTTTCTCTAAAATAGCAATGAGTGGAAAGTAAGAGGTAGTTACGTGAGATCATGGATTAATTTGATTGAAACTTCAGATTTGGCACACTCTTCTATCTAACCCCAGCAATTCACAGGGTGAGGTTGAGGGATGCTGAAGAAACTTCACCCATAAAATGTGTTCAGAGTTGTAGTTACTGATGACTTTTGCACTGATGCCTGCCTTGGTGTTCTGTCTCTGGGCTGGGTCTGAGGGGAGGGAGTCTTTCCAGAGACATGTTGCTATGAAATGTGTTTGTGTTGATCTTTATGTGGAGAAGCTATTCACAAGGTTTAAACCTGTCCTCCCCTCCTTCAGTAAGCGACTCTCCCAGCCAGCTGGAGGCCTTCTGGACTCTATCAGTAATATCTTTGGGTAGGTTAGAACACTTTCACCTCCTTGTTTTGTTTATTGGTTTCCATGTACACCAGAATCTTGGTGATGCAGGGAATGCGAACAAATATTTTCAGCCTTCCTTCTAGCTTCTGCCTTTCTTTTTTTTTTTCTTTTTTGTTCTCCTCAACTTCCTGTTTCTTCCATCTTGCCGTGTGCTGACCTCTGACCTTTCCCTCCAGTCTGTCTGAGTCTCCCCTTTTGGGACATCAGTCTTCTGATACTGCCAGGTGAAAACATTATCCGCTCTTAGTCCAGCATGTGATTGTATTCCATTGAAATAACATGGAACCCAGCTGCATTGTGCTGATTAGATTCTGCAGTTTGTACTCTGGTTAGAAACTAACTACAGTGACAGAGGCAATGACCCCCTCTTTGTGGAGAGAATACGTGGGGTTTGCTCTTACTTTCCACTACACTTTGCTCATTTAGTAGGGTCATTTAAAATAAGTCGTTGGGTTCTGTGCTTAGTATCCAGAGTGGAGCCAGTCCTGAGCTAAGCTCTGCAGTTGGTGGATGTTTTTGCATAAATGGAGCAGCCCAGGGGCTTTGGAACAGAGCGTTTTGCTGCCTGGGATGTAGTGCTGAAATGGTGTTGAGTCTTCCTAGACAAAACAATGGAGCTGCAGCCAGTCCCATGTTTTCTTCCTATTGAAAACATTAAAATACTGCTCCAAAATGAGGTCAATAATCAGTTGAGGTAACTCATGTGGTGAACTGTGTAATATCTAATGCCACAAGTGACTATAGTGTTACTTGAGAAATGTAATTTTTGAAAGATGGGATGAAAAAAAAGACGTTAAAAGTACCTTCCCCCATTTTTTACTTTCTGTACAGAGTAGTTAATTGACAGGTACAGATCAGGATGAACTCAAGATAAACAGTGTTAATTTCTCATTTTAAAAAGTTTCTGCTTTGTTTCATCTCAGGAGGCGTTCTCTGTCCTCATTCCCTGCACCCCAGGATAATGCAGAACCACATCCAGGTGCCAGTAAAGAAGTGAGAGTGCCCACTACTGCCATATGTGTCTTCTTTAGTACGGAAGGAATTCTCTACTCTGCCATTCTTTGTTCTGGTTTTGGAGGAAGAGAATCCTCTATGTGGGAACTGATATCCTGAGACTCTTCCTATTAGCACTGTCGAACAGGAAGGAATTCTGGTTTGGTAGAAGCATTCATTCTGTTTAATTCTTAGCCCAAATGTTTCTCAGAGCCAGTGTGCTTGATGTCTGTCTTACTGAGGTCAATGATGAAAAAGAAGTTTTCTGAGGGCACAGGGAAATTCCACCCCATTACCTCCTTGGCTCCCAGCAGTCCCTATTCTATCATGCCATAGTAGAGCTATGATTGAGGAAGAGATTGCTGACAGTTTGGGATTAATTCAGTTCCAGATCTCCACAGTAAAGGGAGTTGTGGCAACAAATGTAATCCAACAAACCTGGTGAAGAGGAGCTCATGGTAATGGGGTGTCCTCATTTGCTGTGCATGATCAAAGGTTTTCAACCTGAGACCTCCTTTGTGTTCTTTGACCTCACAAAGCCAAACTTAAGTTTCTATGCAGGGCATTGTCTTGTGACTGCAAGGATGTTGTCTTGTAATGCAGCTGTTTGTTTGACCATGCCTCTGGAGCTTTCTTGGGCACTCCAGAGCTGGATGTGGATTTTTCATGGATATTAAATGACTTACTTTCTTCATCCAGAGTACCAGTGTGGCTCACTGCAGCAGAGAAGCATGTGCATTCTTGCCTGCCCTGTTATCATATTCTGTAGTGGAAGTTGTGGATGGAGGGAGTAGCAATATCACTTCAAGTGAGAATAGGGTCATGACTGAAATGGCAGCTGGAGCTGGCTTGAATGGGGGGCATCGGGGAGAAGGTGTTAGGCTTTAGCTCCAGCTTTTTGAGCCCAGGTGGAGGGTCAAGACCTGTCTAGGTCTGGCAGAGCATTCCAGGAATTAATGCAAGGGCTCTGTGGCAGAGGTTTGGCAAATGCAGGGAGCAGACTGGACTCACCTTTGGAGAGGCAAGTAGGAGGTGTAAAAGGTAGACACTTCAGGAATCATTCCCAGGTCTAGCTTCTAGGCAGGGCCTTTCACCAGTTTTCTTATGAATGGCTCCTCTGCATTTGCAGAAAGATCAGATTTGAAGTGTGATTAGCCTTAAATATGAGCTGACAGACCACAGTCAAGCAACAAGTTTCGTAAAAATGCAAGTTTCCAGAAAAGCTGGTTTTGAAAGAGCAGTTTCTGAAAATACTTAAAAAATAACTAAGATTGTGGTGGTAATACTGTGTGGGTAAGTAGTAAAAAGCTGTGAAATGAATAGAGGAATAAAAAAGGAATGAATCTTAAAATCCTCATAAGTTTTAAAATTCAAGAATTCAGAACATAAAGCTGTGAGAAACAGGGGTGTTGGAGGGGTCAGTGCATCTGCAGAGAGGAGGCACAGCTTAAGCCCAAGTCATCTGCAAGCAGGTGTTGTCACACTTGTACTGCATGATCACCAGTAGTGAATGCAGTACATCTGCTGTGCTCTTTCCTAGCAGACCTGTTTAACTCAAGCCTGACTTGATTGTTCCATGGTTGCATGAACTGATTGGATCATGTTCCATAGCTGTCTCTAGATGGAGGAATGAAAAGTTACTTTCTTTCTACAGCACATCACCTGTTACTGTTTTTTGTCCTGTCCTTTCCTTATTTTTTCTCGTGGTGTCACTTTAACAGCCAAAGCTTAGGAAGCATTACAAGGCTTTTGGTAGTTTGTTATCGCTGCTGAGTCCTTGCTGCTCTTTTTCTTGATGTGCCTTTGTTTTTTCTTCAGATAAGAATCAGCCTTTTTTGCTATCTGTACATCACCAGCCACAGCAGAGTTTCAGTCTGTGGCTTTAATTCCTATTCGCTGCTGAAAGATGCACAGCTGTGATTCTGCGTGACCTTTAAGTTCTGTAGCTCTCTGATCTGTGGGTTATGGGTGTGTGCTAATTCCCTCTTGGGTGGCTGTTCTGTTCCTTCCCCTCCTCAGGATGCACATGATGGGGAGGTGAATGCGGTGCAGTTCAGCCCTGGCTCCCGGTTACTAGCAACAGGAGGCATGGACCGGAGGGTTAAGCTTTGGGAAGTATTGGGAGGTAAACCTTTTTGCTTTGGGGTATGGTGGGGTGCTAAATAAACTTGCATTATGAGTCACTTTGTGTCAACTTCTGTTCTAATCCATTGCTCAAGTTTTTATCCACCTTTCTCTGTGCAGATAGGTGTGAGCCCAAAGGTTCCCTCTCTGGCAGTAATGCTGGGATTACAAGCATAGAATTTGATAGTGCTGTGAGTATCTGTGCAATATTCACTGTTCATAATTGGAAATAAATTAATGGAATTATGTTGTTCTCTGTTATTGTTTCCATTCTAATTGAAAAGTTACCTAAGAAATTAGTTAAAACATGAAAGTAGCTGAAAGTAGTTAAAATTGTACAAAAGATCTTTATTTGATAAGGTGCAGTCTGTAATTTTAATCCTTGCTTTACAATTCAGATGATGATATGCAGCTCAGACATTGATTACAGATTTTTGTTTAAGAAATTAGCTTTTCACTGAAGCTGGCATAACAGCACAGAAGAAGCAAATATACTGAGGCTTTACTTCTGTGACGGTTTTTTTCTGTAAGTGCTTTACTGAGGTCTGTGATGAATAGTAAAAGGTCTGATTATCCCAAGACTTGCAGTTCCATGCCCTCTTCTCCCAGCAGTTTCTCCCCAGCCACAGCACAGCAATGCTGTGGCTGGCAGAGTGTTTGCTGACAGTGTGAGATGTGCTCAGGTCGTGATCACCTGGAGTAGCGGAGACATGACTGGGATCACCATCCAACAGTCCTGCTTGAAGGAGTTTGGGGTCTTGGATTGGTCTAACTGGACATGTGATCTGACTTTTCTGCTGAGACCTCTTCCGCAGCACAAAGCTGATGTAATTTCTGCCATTTGGTGATTCTATGTGCTAAATTATGGTACACACCCAAGAGGATCCTTCCTTTGGACACTGACCAGCTCATTGGAGACTGTTAATGTCTGTTAATCTGTAAATGTGCTGTTAATCTGCAGGAGAAACTAGTCCTGAGGTTTGGCAAGTTGCTTGAACACATCTGCAGTGAGAATTGCCTGAGTGAGATACCAAAGGATTACAAGGATTCAGGAAAGTCTTTTGTGATGTACAGGAGTGAAAGCATAAATTTTGTGGTGGCCATTCTCCATCATGGGTGACTTGTGGGAGCCCTAAGCCTAAAGCCATGAACAAGTTGATTTCTCTCCTCATGTGGATTTAATTTTTGAAATCTTAGCTTAAAGTGCTAAAATTTTAATGAAAATGGCAAGAATCAGGCTAATTCCACTCTGAGACCTTTTTAAGCAGTGGGGTAGATGATGCAGGGCTTTTTTCCTCTGAAAAAAAATCCAAACAAACAAAAAAGAGGAAAACAACTGCACTAGAGATGAGGGTGAACTAGAATGCATTTTCTCACTGCAGCAGAAGGGAAAAAGAATGTCCTTTTTCTGGTCTGGTTATTGTTATAATTGGTATACATTATTCTTGTTATAATCTATAGCCATGATTCTACAAACCCTCCCATTTTGGTGAGAAACAGGTGCCGTAGCCCTTTGGGAAAGGTTACATTAGCTTTCCATACTGGCATTTGCTACTGTGGTTGGTTTATTCCTTTTTTCCTTTGACAGAATAGCACTAATGTGGTTTTAATGGTTTGTTGGAAAGATTTCAATTTGGTTTGCATATTGACTAGCAGAAGGAATTTTAAAGGAATCTTGTGTTCACAGGGTTCTTACCTCTTAGCAGCTTCAAATGACTTTGCCAGCAGAATCTGGACAGTTGATGACAATCGATTACGGGTGAGTCTTGGCAAAGCAGTGCACAGGTTGTTTCTGTCTTGTATTCCCAGTTTTGTCTAATGGGGACATAGCAATTTTGGAAGTTGGGCGTTTACAGACACTTAAAATAGTTCTTTTAGTTGAGAGGTTCTTTATCTCTTGAAGGTTTCCACAGCAAGACCTAAAATACAGTGTTGATCTCCACACAGCCTTGCAGGAAGCTCCAGTGTGTATTTTCCCAATACAACCTCCCACCAGGAAAACCTTGCCACATAAAGTGTATGTACACTTTTGTGTACCTCTCTGGGAAACTTCAAATGCTTCTTATGATTTATGGAGAGCCACCTCAATGTTTCAGCCTTTCTCAAAGGACAGGCTGCTGAAAAGGCTTTGTGGAAGACAAAGAGGGACTTTCGTTTTAAGTCAGGAGCAGCACTGTTGAAAAGGAGCCCTCTGCCTGGCTGTCCAAGGCAGCAAACCTCAACATGTTGGAAGTCATCCTCAATGTCTTTTGAAAGGTTCCTCCTTTCCTCCCAAGTAGTTTGTACTCATATTCTTCTGTAACGCTTGGCTCTGATTTAAAAGTAATCCTTTGATAGACCAAAAGAGGTTTCACAGCTTTCCAAGAGCTTTTTATAATTGTAATTTCCTGTGTACACTTTTCCTCAACTTTTTATTTTAGTAAGATGCTGCTTACTAAATTACAGAAGACGTTAAAATACTCTGACATTTCAGTGTTGGTTATAACCAACAGATGCACTATAATTAATTGGGTAGTTCTCAGTGTGGAGATGTCATGTCTCAGGAAAATGAAGAGTATCAGTTCTTTTGCACCTTTTCCTTGGCTGCAAAACCTACTATTGGATGTGAATTATAGTGAATATAAGTTTAGCAGACATAGATTGCTCACTGCAAAAGGTTAGTTACATCTGCAGACATTCACATAATCTTCCTGTAATTGTTTGGAGTTCATTCATTGTTTCTGAGATGAAATTGTGTTCTCTGTTTCAAGTGTGAGCACTGTGGACTTTTCATGGCTTGCACATAAGCAGGAGGTAATAAAGCTGAAATCACTGTAAAACTCCCTGCCTAAATACAGATACCTGTATGTGATGTCTGTGCAGCAAGAGTAGAAGAGAGATGCACAATGGAAGACAGATCCTTCTTGCTGGAGTTTGTGTTCCTTTCTTAAGGCAAGGTGGTCTTTTTGGGATGAAGTTTTGTGTATCAGGTTTGGAGTTTTCTCCCAAGCTTAGCTCCCATTTCTTTTCATTCTTAAGGGCTTTTATTTTGTGTTTCCCCAATCCCAGATTGCTTTGTGTAATTTGATACTCCATTGAGTATTTTTAAAAAAATCTATCTACAAAGATTTCTGTTTTGTTTTTCATAACTCTTACTTTAGTAATTCATTGTCTGTTTTGGATTTAGTGTGTAAATGTTGAGCAATTCTAAGTGAATGTGGTTCATGTTCTCAGCCCCAGAGAGCCTCCCTCTACACTTAGAGAAGCTGCTGTAAGGAGTTTTTCTGAAATCCCTGATTGTCTCAGCTTTCAGGCTTTAAGATGTAATAACAGTTGAGACTTAAAACCCTGTTGTGTCCTTGAGGGAAGCTCCACATGAGACCAGAAAGGCAAAATTTCCATTTTCAGCATGCTTTAACCCCTTGTCATTGGTTTGTCCTGCAAGGCTGTGTTACAGTTGCCACCTATCTGTGAAATGTAGGTGTACAGAGTGTTGAGGAAGGAGCTGGCAGGTTCCTGAATAACTGGAGAAACTGCAGCAAAAGGTGACCTGTGTTTCCCAGGTCCAGACTGGACTCTGATAATTGACACTCCTATTCAATGGTGATCTCTGTTTAACTGTAATAGATTTTTTTTCTGCCAAGCAATGCAGGGGACATGCAAATTACAATTTGAGCAAGTGGAAATACTCAGTTTCACCATCTCAATCTCCTGTCCCCAGCACACCCTGACAGGTCACAGTGGCAAAGTTCTGTCAGCTAAGTTCTTGCTGGACAATGCACGTATTGTTTCGGGAAGTCACGACAGGACCCTCAAGCTCTGGGACCTCCGCAGCAAAGTTTGTAAGGAAGCCTAACTTCTGCCTTTCATCCATGTTTTGTGCTTCTGCTGAATGTTCCTGGCAGTCTGGTGTCAGATCTATTATTTAATCCTTTTGCCAGTATAAAAATAGAAAAAGCTAGCAGTCATGCCATCTTCTGTTATTCTTTAAGTAACTGGATTCTTTCTGCCTGTTACCTGGAATAAGAAATCCTCTGTGTGTGCAGGAAGCACTGTTAATGCTATTACACTGAGAGCAGCTGTTTTTGGGAGTGTTCTTTGTTTACCAAGTCTGGGTATGGGTATTTTAGTCTTCCACTAAAAACTTGGAGGCAGGCCAGGTTTTTAACCCTGAGGTGGATGGAAGTGTCTCTTGGAAAGAAATTCAACATCTCAAATGAAGGAATTTCTAGGATCCAGGCTTTTCTCTGGGAGAAACACCTTATTTCCTTGGTTTTTCTCCTACTGGGGGCTCTTAAACCTGCTTGCACTGAGAGAGCATTTGAGATTCAAAGTTACCTTGATACCTGAATTGCAAACATAGGTCAAGGAGACAGATTCATGTTGTTTAACAGTAGCAAATTATAGCTGGCTAAATATGAAGTACAAGTGAAGCAGCTGTCATGGGAACATTTAAAGTCCCAGCAAAGGAGATTGAGAAGGGTAGAGAGGTTGAAGTCTTAATAAGGATTATTTTAAGACAGTTTGCCCTGTGCCACTCCTTGAGCACTTCTCTGTGTGGCCACTGTATGAGTGGGATAGGGTTTAGGGATTGTTTTCTGTCTAAATTTTCATTAGTTTGGGCAATGTGAATTTAAGTGTGTCACCATTGGTTTCTCCTTTTTAGGTATAAAAACAGTGTTTGCAGGATCTAGCTGCAATGACATCGTGTGTACTGAGCAGTGTGTAATGAGTGGACATTTTGATAAGAAAATTCGGTTCTGGGACATCAGGTAAAACTGTTGTAGGAGAGCTTATGGTGTAGGAGTGGTTATGGGTTTGCTGTCAGGTTAATCTGAGGTAGTGGACTCTTCTTCCTGAGCTTGGCAGCTGGGGAGACTGTTATAAAAGTGGCAGAAGGCCATTAAAGAGACTTGTTAGTACTTTTATGCAGTTTGGTATAATAGGTTTGGGCTTTGGAGGGGTTTTTTTTGTGTTTTTTGGGGGGTGGGTTTGTTTTGTTTTTTTTTTTCAGATGCCATTTCTTTTCTGAAAAGACAGCCTGCTTGCTGTTATATATTTTTCATTGGTCAGTACCTGCTGTTCTAGAGTGGGGTTGTGAGGAAAGTAGTGTCTTAACTGTTTGCTGGACATGGTATCCATAAGGTGGGATCTAGCTTGGGAAAGAGACAAAATGTAAGAATAAACCAGTAAGTTTTGATGCACTGGTTTGGCTTCTGGACCCTAGTTCACTGCCTTTTCCCCCCCCCCCCCCCCCCCCCCCCCCTCTTTCTGTCTTTAGGACTGAAAGCATAGTAAAAGAACTGGAGTTGTTTGGAAGAATCACAGCTCTGGACCTGAACCCAGAGCGAACAGAGCTCCTGACCTGTTCCCGTGATGATCTACTCAAGATCATTGATCTGCGGGTCAGTGCTGTCAAGCAGACGTTCAGGTGAGTGCGTTCTTCACAGGAGCACTGTGAATTTCAGGACCTTGTATTGTGGGTTACCCTTAGTGCTGGAGTGGTTTTCAGGACCTCTGCGAAGAGTGCAGTCTCCTTATTTTTCTTTTTCTACATGGCAAAGTTCTCTAGAACGTCTAGAAACAGCAAAGATCTGCTCTAATGGATCTTCTCATGTTTCTCTTCAAAGAAGGCAGCTTGGCTTAGAAGTCTATGTTCTAAAGGAAAGAATTTCTTCAGGTGTTGTTGAGAAAAGGGTGTATGAGAAACATGACTTGGGATAAAGGGATGCTGGAGTTTATTCTGAACCATGCAGAAATCCTTAACATTGTCTTTAGTAAGTAGCTCTTATAAATTAACAGTTATCTGATTCTAATTTTCTAGTGCCCAGGGATTCAAATGTGGCTCTGACTGGACAAGAGTTGTGTTCAGGTAAGGTCAGACATAAACAAGATACTTGATGAACCTTTCCCCAGCTAAACTGAGTGATACCTGATGCTTGGCTGCACTGGTCCCCAGTTACAGCTAGAAAAATGGGGGCAGAGTTTGTAATTGGTTCAAGATTACCTCTTGGTCAAGCCAGAGTATAAAATAAATATTGATCCAATGTCTTGGAAATGCTCTGATTTCAAAGTGCTTTCACCTCTTAGTATTAGCAGGTGATAACACATAACTCCTAAAAGACTATTTAATGCCAAGTTGCTTGCTTAGGAAGTTGTGGGTGGAATGATGATGTGTGCTGATAATTGCTGACTTGAAAATTGTTCTTTGTCTTCTGCACCTGGTTTGATCTCTCAGCCCTGATGGTAACTATGTGGCTGCTGGCTCAGCTGATGGGGCCCTCTACATTTGGAATGTGCTTACTGGGAAATTGGAGAGGACGCTTGCAAAGCATCACAGGTGAGGGAAGTGGGTTGTGCAGCCTAGGGTGGGAATCTAGGTTGTGGATCTTGCTGAGCTATCAAAAGGTGGAATTGTAGAGCTTTGCAACTTTTATTGGCATGTGAGAATTATGAATATGCGAAGTCTTTGTGGATTCATGGCAGTATTCTCTAGATTTAATTAGATTAGATTTGTTATCATCTTGTTAAACTGAGATATGATTCTAATAAAGTGCATTCAATACATTTTGAAGAAATTGTACCTCCCTCAGACTTACTAAAAGCCCAAGTGTCTTGAGATGTGAGAAAGTGGGGGTTTTTTTATTGGTAATAAGAGTATTACAGTATTTCATTCCAGTCTAAGTGCTCTTGTGGAATTCAGCTTTCTTGTAAACTTACTCTTGCCTTCCCTTTCAGTTCTTCTATCAATGCAGTCACGTGGTCACCAGCTGGTGCCCACGTGGTCAGTGTGGACAAAGGAAACAAGGCTGTGCTGTGGTCTGAGTTTTGACTGACGGAGGGTGCAAGGCTGTGTGTGGTGGTGCTGGTCCGTGGCTGCACAGCATGGAGACCCGAGCCCATATCCTTCCAGAGTCAGGATACTGACAAGCACGTGGGCTTTGCTTTCCAGAGGGAAGTTCTGAAGCAATGGAGAAAGAGCCTGAGTCAGAGACTTCTCATGGCCATAACTGCACTGTGGTACTTGGACTCAGAATGGGATTAGCTGTTGTAGATGGAAAATGCTACTTAGTCATGCCTTTACTTGCAGTATCTATGCACCACGTGGAGCTGAAGATACTAGCGGGATTCCTCACCAGACAGCTGTGCCAAATATCCTGTCACACAAATGTATCTACAGCACTTCTGAGGTGGAAACTTTGGAAAGAAGTCATTGTTTATGCTGACTTAAAGCATGTTATGTCTCCTGTGTTCTGTTCTGGTGGCGTAGTTCAGGCATGGGGTGAGAAGATGCTGAAACACATCCTAGGCGGTTTGAAGTGTTGGAACAGCTTTTAAAATGAGTCTCCCATGGCTCTGACAGCTCTGCCTTTGAGTCATCAACTCAGTTTGGATCTATTCTGATCCTGGCACAGGCTCTCCAGCACTGTCATGTGAACTCTGTGTATCAGTTCTTGAGGCAACGGTCTGTTCTTTAGGACTTCTGCACCCTTATATTGAAATGCCCTTCAACAGCTTGGGTGTCACAGAATAGGAGGTTTTTTAATCTTTTTATACCACAGGCAGTTTGGTTACTGGGTGTGAGAAGAGAGCTACGCTTGTTGAGGTTGTTGTAGAAGTTGTGCTGCAGAGATGAGGAATGTAGTAATCCTGTGACTTCAGTCCTGGAATACAGATGTTCGGTCCCTTTTTCTGTTCATCCGTCCTGTCCTGGCGGCTGTCAGTACACAGGGGAGCAGTGGCATCAGGTCCCAAATCCATTGTTTTGGTGCTGGCAGTTCCAGGCCACTTGCCCCGTTCTTGAGCACACGTGCAATATTCCCATTTGCGCTGGAGCCCTCTGTGGTACGGGGCAGTGTCTTAGCTCTGTCCTGTTCTGGCACCCTAAACCATGATGTGACAGTGTGAACTACCTGGCATATCTTTATCCAGCCAAACCTTTCCACATCATCTGGGCCTCAAGACAAGCCACCAGCGTTTTATTGCCTTTTTATTTGCACTTTATTTTCTTCTTTCCCAATAGTGTTTTACCATGGAAGTGTGTTCTTTGGAGGGGCTGGGTTGGGGGAGCTGCTCTGACAGGCTCCCTCTAACCCAGCCTTTCTTTCAGACACTTTCTGCAGAGGGGAATTAGAGTATATGGGGCAAAGTTTTTATTTATTCAGCTGCCCATAAGAACTTGATTGTAAATAAACCTGTGTTCTGCTTTTAAAACCCCACACTGCTCTGATTTATTTATTTGTGCATCTGTGTGTGAGATCTTGTTTGGAATGAGTGCAGAGGGGGACCTGAAATACCGTTTTCCAGGTGAATTGTGGGATTTGGTGTAGAGGTGGGAAGAGGAGAATGCTCTTAGCTTGGGGCTACATGTCCTGCAGATGCAAACTGGGCTTGCCCTGTCTCAGTCCTGCCTTGAGACTGAAGGAAGTTCTTTCCTCATTGAACAAGTGCCCCTGTCTCTGTCCTTGAAAGGTTGATGTATTGTTGGATGTTTTATATAAACTACTGAACTGAGGAAATCAGGATCTGTATTTCAAATACTGCTGAAAATAGGCGTCTTTTTCTGCTGTGAGACTTTGACAGCTGCCTTGTCAAGTTTTTAAGACAGGAATAGGATTTGGACGTTCCTTTAAAAACACAAAATCCCTGTTGAAGATGTTGCTCTGGTTCCAGCTTCAGAGTAATGAAGCGAAGTCTTCAGCTCTTCAATGTACAGATTTCATAACTAATAGCCATCACTGGCCACCCTCCTTTTTTCATAAGAAAATAAGCTTTTATCTAGCTCATGGAAGTGAGAACTGTAGCAAAAATAGAAAGTTGGCATTCTGAACAGTTTCTAAAGACAAGATCTTTTTTCTTCTGCCTGTTGCAGTGGCAGATGGTCCTTGCAAAAGCACCTGCAACGAGTCCAGGTGACCTTGGTTACTGCAGGAAAGCAGCTCATGAAGTGGCAAGTCAGCATGATGAAAGATTATTGGGAGATTAGCATAATAAAAACTGCAGGGTCTGCTGAGGAGGATCAGAATCGGTTTAGGATGTTTATAATTTAGACTCCTACACTTGTTTTCTACAGCATGGACACAGATCTTGCCCAAAGGGCTTTGTTAGGCCCATTGGTGCTGTTATGAAGCAGGTTAATAATGTTGAAGGATTATGGCTAGCTAGCTAAATCCTTAAGCATTTTAGATTAAAGTTCCTTAGCACCAAGGTATGTAAGAAATTCTAGTGGGCAATTTTAGCTTTTCTTTTTTTCCTGTATTTTGATCTATTGCCTCCTTTTCTGCTTCAGCCTGCAGAGGGAAGAAAAGCAAATGAAGGTACCTGCAGTACAGAGGTGGCTGTAGCAGTTTTGCTGCCAGAAGTGGAGCTGCCCTTCGGGTGGATTTGGGGGTGGGTTGGGCATCTTTCTCTGGATTAAGGGTGCACTCAGAACATGAGCATATGGAGAAGCTGTTTCCAAGATCCCCTGAAGATGTTTGCAATGGTACATGTACCAACAGGAAAGCTCATCCTCTCCTGGAAAATTAATAACTCTGCAGTGGCTGTAGCACAGACTTGTACAAAACCGGCTTCCTCCCTTTTGCTTTTGCAAAGTGTGACTGAGCTTCATCTCTGGGGTTTCTTCCTTAATTCATACAATAAGGACCTGACTTTGCTTCTGCAGCACAGGCACGTGTGAATTTCTGTGGTTCCAGCCTGGCTGGTTTGTGTTTGCCAGAGTTGATTAAACAGAGTAGTGATTAAGCTCTCCAAATAATCTACCTCCACTTAATAAAATGTTGCTGGAACCCTGAAAGAGCTGAGGAACATTGCTTCTGTCATTAATTTTTTTAAAATAATTTGTATAGCCTTGGCCACTATTCAGGCAAATGTCAGTGATTGTGAAAAACAAGCTTGATCTGTGACTGCAAGGTTGCTTGAGCTGGAGGGAGCTGTTAGGCTGGCAAGTGGACAGGCTATCATGTGATCCTTGTAATCAAATGAACAGATGCAGCCAGAGGAAAGCTACAGCTGTTCCTGCAGCTCAGAAGCCAAAACTTAACACATACTGTTATGCAAAATACCAGGGCCAAATTCACTGGCGGGGGGAAAGCTACTCTTGGAAGATTAAGGAACAGAAAAGGTGAAGTTAGTTGAAATATCTGTTTCCTAAATCCCAGATGTTGTGCTTTTGTAAATAAATTAAGAAGGGGATTTTACAAACCAGCCGAGTATTGTTTTGCATCAGCATGTCAGTTGGATGCTGGTGAAGCAGTAGTAGATAAATTGTTTAGTGATCATGAGAATAGTGCATTGTTCTCGGTGTTTGGGAGTCCATCAAAATGGCATTTTAGTGTTTTATAAACTCCCTTTTCATAAATGGCTCTTGTCTGTTCTGTTTCTTACCAGGCTGGATGTCTTGCAGCCCTAGGAAGGAGGAGATAGAGCTTTAGAATAAATTGGCAGTTGCTGTCCTGTGCCACATAAGTCTCTAGTGTTTGCAAAACATGTGAATAGGATGTTGTAGACTTCTTCACTGACTACCTGAGTGTCCTTAGGTAATGCCTTGTTGTTGCTGACTTAACCACTTCCCAGCTGAATCTTATCCCAGGTACAACATTTGCTCTTGGAGAGGGATTAATTCCTGAAATCCTGGATGTGCGCAACTAGAGACGAGCTTTCAAATCCCCTACAAATTGTCTTCCTTGTTTGTTAAGAGGGCAGTAATTCCTTCTGGTAGATGCAAAGAAGCATAGGACACAGCTGCCTTGGAAAATTCATCTTTCTTGAATAATTTAGAAGTTCCTGTCACTGTCCGTGGAAGCTCCTGTGCCATTTGGAACACAGCAAGGTATTTAATGTTATTTGCTGGTGTGATTCTTTGAGTCTACAGCATGAGTATCATGTCTAGTCAGCAACAAATACTGGTGTGGGCTTGAAAAACCTACTTAATAGAAGTGCTTACATGTGTATGGTCTGTTTCTAATATCTGCCTTACATTTTTTCAGCTTTCCAAGAAGCCAAGTGTTTCCTTTTTCTATGCTTTGTTGTCTGCAAATAGGCCCTAGAAGCTATTTCACTCTTGAAGCAGTTTTAAAATGGGAAAGCAAGCTGAGAAATAGAATGGGAGAAAATGGCAAGGACAGTCATACTCCATCAGAGCTGGACTCTGTCTAACACAGTACTGTCATTCACACAGCTCTGGTGGTGAGGAGTGTAAGGACAGGGTATGTGTGCAGTCATCCTTTTGTGATGCTGCTCCTCTGCTTCAGAAACTTACAGGGTTAAGGTTGCTCCTGGATCCTTGTCCAACAGCTGCCAAAAGCCTTTTTCCCTGTGAATGTGTCTAATCCTGTGATTCAATTAATATTGGTGATTTCCAGAGCCACCTTGAATCTTCTGTTAACTGGGAAAATGCTTCATCTTACTACTTACAACAAAATGAAAAGCTAATCTCTCTGCTGTGTACCACTTAGGTTTTCTGGACTTCTCTGTCTGGATATCTCTTGTGCCCTTGTGCCCTTCCCTTTCTCTACCTCTGAGGTGCAAGCTGTTCCCTACCTCTTAAGTATAATTGTTGCCTTTCTGGGCAGGTGGCTGGACTGTTCTGTCCTTACAGTGCATTCTGTTTTGAGCTCAGTGCTACTCTGCCCATAATGGGTTGCACTGGGTTCTGATTGAGGAAAATGCAACAGGACAGATGAGTTCTCATTTGGAGGTTGGTCTAACTCCTTATGAACACAAACCACCTTTGTAGCTTTTAGACAGAGCCACCATTTGGATGTGTGAGGGGTTCTGAAACAGCACAGGAGTACAGGGCTTTATCTACTGCTTTTATCTCATCCACCTGTTTTTCCCAGGCATCTGGTGCAGGACATTTTGGGACAGAAAAGCTTCATTCACCCACAGTCACGTCCCTGTCTTTGACCATGAGCTGCCCTGAGTCTCAAAAGACTAAGATTGGTGGGAAGAATGCTGATTCTCCTCAAAAACAAGTTATCTTCAGAAAAAGCACCCGTGACAAAGCTGTGAGTATAGTAATAATGGGCTTATTTAGGTTTGAGTTTTACCTGTAGTCAGACTGGAGACTTAATAGAAAGCTCTTTCCTGTCCCCTTAATTTTTTTCTGAAGGAGTTTGAGCCATATTACCACAAAGTTTGAGGAGATGATGTAAACAGTTTTTAGGGCAAAATTTTCATGTGTTACAATACAAGAGAAGGCAGCTCACCTCACTCTTTTCCCAGGTTTTGCCTCTGCTGGTAAATGTTTAAAACAAAGCTGATTTATTGTCTTTCCAACCCGACAGCACCAAAAATCTTGAAATCTACACTTCTTTGTCCCATGCACGAGTATTTGTGTTGTACCTTTGGGAATTGGTCTTGATCAGGTCTTCAGTTCTGATGTCCTGAAGCATGTGAATAATCCTGTTGAGTCTGGTGGAGGTTGCATGTTTGCTGGAAAAAAAATAAATATTCCATTTAAAATGGAATTGTTCTGATCTGTGCAAGATTTATAGCTCTGATGTGTGTGTCCCCCTTCCCTCAACAACCACAAACATTTTATAGTTCAGCTGTGGCCATCCTCTCCCCACAGCTGACCATCTACCTGGGAAAGCGAGACTTCATTGACAACATAGGGAATGTGGAACCTGTGGGTAAGTCCACAAGGTTATGTGCTGCTCTTCCTGCTCTCAACTCTGCTTATCCTCTGTAAGTCTTGATTTTTCCCTTTCTTTCAGATGGTGTTGTATTGGTGGATCCTGCTATTATCAAGGGGAAAAAAGGTTTGAGGTTTTTTGCAATGTATGTCTCAGAAATTGTCTGAGTGAGATGCTAAGGTAGAACCTTTTTATTCTTTCAAGGGTACCGATGTAACTCTCTTCTCCTGTGAATGGGCTTCTTATCCATGCAATGTTGTTACACATGGGATGAGCACTCACTGGGTTATGCAAGTGTTGAAATGAATTTCCATGTCTCCTTGAGGCAGGAGATGTCTGGCTTCACTCTTACCCTGCTGCATGTTACACCTGTCCTGTGCTTCTCCCCAGTGTTTGTGTCCCTGACCTGCGCATTCCGCTATGGCCAGGAAGACATTGATGTGATTGGCCTCACCTTCCGCCGGGACCTGTTCTTCTCCAGGGTCCAGGTGTACCCTCCTGCTGACAAGCCAGAGTCTCTCACCCTCTTGCAGGAATCTCTGCTAAAGAAGCTGGGGAAAAATGCTTATCCCTTTTTCTTTACAGTAAGCATCTCAGAAGAGCCTCTGATTCCCTTCTTGTCTGTACTTACCAGGCTGTTGAGGCCTGGTGATGGGAAGATGATGGGACTGAAGATGGGAATTAACAGTGAATTCATGTTCTGCAAGTTCCAATTTTGAGTGACAAGTGGTGTTACCAATGTTTTTCTTTCTTCTTGCAATCCTGAGAGGTAAAGTGCAAGAAGATCCTAACTGTGTAGTGATCACAGCACTGTGAGAAGTGTTTTCTTAAAAAAGGCAAGGAATTTGCAATGGCTTTATGCTAGTAACAGCCCCATATATCCTTGCCTTCCCATTCCTGAGGGGCTGGAATACTTTTTACCATTGCCCCAGTGCCAAAGTATTTTCCTTTAAAAACTTTGTGGATCAATGAGATGAAAAGGTGTTTACCAGATGTTGTCAGCAAATGACAGCTGACTGCCAAATTCTAACAGGAAATCCTTCCAGTGCTGTCAGTCATATGTCTGTCTTAGTGTTCCTGATGAACATTCATGCTGTGCATGGACTTTTTTCCTCTTTCTTGACTTTTAAAGTATTTTTGGAAGAGAGGGATTTGTTCATACAAGGCAAGTATACTAGCCAGAATTCCAAAGGGTTACTGCTTTAGAATGAGTGACCCCTTGTCTTCAGGACAGCTTTTGTGAGCAGTATGTTACCTAAAACATCTGTGTAGTATTGCTTTGGGGCATTTCCTCTTCTTCCTCCTACAGTTTCCAGATTACCTGCCTTGCTCAGTCTGTCTGCAGCCTGCACCTCGTGATGTTGATAAGGTGAGGCCAGTGGGACACTTGCGCTTTTCATCGTTTAGGAAAGTTAGTTGGAAAAAAATCGTGTGAGTTTGTTTAGGTTGAGAGTAGGACAAGGTGATACTGATTTTACTGTGCTGTGCCACGAATGTCAAGAACTAAGGGCGACAAGTACTTGCCACGGAATTGGAATTGAAATCCTCCAAATAAGAAAGGGAATCCAAACAAATGGCAACGAGACTACAAAATCTGCAGTGCTGTAGATTCTTTAAGTCTATCACGTGATTTGTCAGTTGGCTGCACATAAAATGATTGTGGCTGTGAGGTTACATGAAAGGAAAGGAGACCGAGTGCCTAAAATCTCACAGATCGCTATAAATAACATGTGTTAAGACCTGCCCTGAATTAAATGCAGAGAAGAGATGGCTTGTACGTATGTGTAAACAGAACAAAAACCCTGTAGCAAAAATCACTAAATATTATATGTTCTGCAGGGTTTATGATACTGTTAAAAATATTCCTTTTATACTTGACTGGCTGCTTGTCTGGACAGCAGAACTAGGCAATCAGCCAGGCAAAGTGGGATGAGGGTTGTAGAATCTAGTGCGGAAAGGATAACTTCTTCTTTATGCCAGGGAATGATACTCTATCAAAAATGTCTCTGTAGAGAATTACCTGGGACTCACACAGGTAGCACACGACACTATAAACCTGTTAAAGCAAAGGTCAGCTTGGCATGGTCACGTCCACTCCTTAGATGCTGGTTTTGGCATTACAAAGCCAATTCAGAAATTCAGTTCAGAAACCCAAGGTGGTCCAGAGAGCATGGTAAGACCTTTCCAGCACTGGTGTCACAGGAAGCCTTTCAGGAGCAGGGATGTCATCTTTCAGAGGCTGGGATTAAGCCTCATTTATCAGAAGCACTGTAGAACAGGTGGATATGCCAACACCAGTTGTCATGGGTGTCTGTGACAGTGGTGGGAGGCCAGAATAATTTGCAGCTGGCAGGAGTCTGCCAGTTTCTGGTGTGCAGAAAGATACTGAAACATCTGCACATGTTCCTGTCTTCTGATCCTGATTTCACAGCTGTCCTCTCTCTCTCTGGCAGACTTGTGGGGTGGACTTTGAGGTGAAAGCTTTCTCAACAGAAAATGTGGAAGAGAGAGTTCATAGGAGGTAACAGGATGTGTCTCTCTTCAGCTTTGCCTTAAAGGGGATGGGTGGTCCAGTGATGCACCTTGGTTGTTTGTTCAGCTTTGCCCCCCCCCTCCCTTGTCAGTGACCTCTTGGGTGTGAGCACATGGGAATGCAGAACTCCTATCTCTGCTAAGCACTGGGTGTCACCTGTCATGTTGTCCTCTGCTGCTTCCCAGGAACTCTGCACGACTGCTGATCCGTAAGGTGCAGTATGCTCCGGAGAAGCCAGGACCCCAGCCTTGTGCAGAGACCACCTGGCAGTTCTTCATGTCCAACAAGCCCCTGCACCTGAAAGCTTGCCTCAGTAAAGAGGTGAGGAGGCATTTGCCCTGGGGCTGGGGGCATCATGGTATCTGCAGGTCAGTGGGCATTTTGGTGCTTTCTCAGCTGACTTGTCCCAGCACTCAAGGGCTCTAATGTAATTTCTGTCAGTGGCTACTGCTAGGGCTGGCTGAAACCCTGTTGCCAAACACATTTGAAGTCATTGAAGGAAGGGTCATGAATTGCTGGGAGGGGTCATCTTCCCCTGTCTGGTCTCTGTGAGGTGTAATCTGAAGGAAGAAGAGGGGTTTAGGGCTTGGAAGAAGTCTCCTGGCTGGATTTCTGAGCATCACGTTCCTTCTAGGTATACTACCATGGTGAGCCCATTCCAGTCACTGTCACCATCAACAACAGCACAGAGAAAACAGTGAAGAAGATCAAAGTCCAGGGTATGTTTTTACTGTTGCTTGGGATTCTTGGAGCACAATAGGACTGAAAAAGAGACAGAATTTAGTGCTTGTAACAATTTAAGCAGGCAGTTGGGATATCAGGAATTTGTCCCTCCCCCTGTGTGTTGCTGTTTCTTTGCTGTTCATCAAGTGAAGTGCTGTAGCTTTTTTCCTGATTCTTGTGGTTACTAGTATGTCTTAATTTCAGGCATTAAGATTCCCACACCAGATTGTCCCCCCTAGAAAAAGAGAAAGGGTCTGGCTCCTGCAGTGGGCAATGCAGGTATGGGAAAAGTGGGGGAAGGTCCACCCTTTTTGGGAGGTCAGTGGGAAGGGCTCCCTGTCAGTATGGTGCTTCTGCTAACTGTGAATGAGCCTAGATAACATACAGCTTTGCCTGGTGTTCAGAAACCTCTGGCAGTGTGAGAAACAGCCACTCTGCCAGCAGCAGTGTCATTCCTCCTGAGGAAGCTGAGGGCAGGGGCTGAGCTTCATTGCTGTGCCAGTGTTTTATATATGACACTACATGTTTTCATCCCACAAACTGCAGAGCTGGGGAAGACAGTCTGAAGGACAAAGGATGGGAAAGAGAAAAGAAGGCAGGGAGGGAACAAAATGTCTGAGGTTCCTACAGAACTGTAGCAGAGAAAGCTGTTTCAGTGCCAGTCTGGGATGTACTGTGATTCCCAAATATTTTTAGGCTCTCTTTTATGCCTCTGTTAGGCTTAAAAAAAAATCTTGTTGGCCTTGGATTCTCTCCTCTTCAGTCAGAATTACCCTGGGATTTTTGTGTGGGATTGGAGAATATAAGCCGTTTGTTACCACAGGCTCTGTGCTGATGCTATCTCCTGAATGCATGGGCTGGAGGCACACAAGAGATATCAGGACCAGGCATAAAAGAGAAGGAAGAGGGACATCTTTATAATGGAAAGAGAGGATCCCTAGAGAAATTGTGGGTTATTGACTTTCTGTTGTCTTCAAATCAAGGCCATGTGCCTTTCAGAGAGGACAGATTTTTGCCATTGGTGTGCTGTTGGTCTCTGTCCAGGTCAGGCTGTCTGACCTGGTGGTCCCCTCAGGCTCTAAGTGGATGAGGTTTTTTTCTGTCTTCACCATGTTTCCCATTCCTGGGACTTGGGGTGGGGGCAGCTGTGTTGTTTGTGGTGCATGCACACACCTGAGTGATAGCTTTCTTCTTTCTCCCTCAGTGGAGCAGGTGGCCAATGTGGTGCTGTACTCCAGTGACTTCTATACCAAAGTGGTGGCTACTGAGGAAGCACAGTGAGTGAATGCTCCTGCTCCTTCACACCCTTTTGATTACCCTTGTCATCAAAAGTCTTTTCCAACCTAAACTATTCTATTATTTTGTGGTTTTGACCTACTTTTCTGCCTTAATGTGAAATTAAGAATTTTCTATAAGTGCTTGTTTTTCTCTGCTGATTATAACGGGAATTTTGCTGACTAGATTAGAGCTGGACATCTGTATTGTTGACAAATGAATTTGAACAGATAAATTCCTCTTTTTGGGCAGCTTTGTAATCTCCTAGTTGGGTGTGTAACAAACCACAGTGTATCACTTCCCTTTTTATTTTCAGGGAGAAGGTGCAGCCAAACAGCAGCCTGACCAAGACACTGACACTTTTGCCCTTGCTTGCAAATAACCGGGAGACACGGGAAATAGCTCTGGATGGAAAACTGAAGGATGAGGACACAAACTTGGCTTCTAGTACTATGTGAGTGGAGTTTTAAATGGTTCCAGGTAGTGGGAGAGTAATAGAGAAGGGGGGAAGATGGAGGAGACACTTGCATCCGGATTTTGTAAAGTTGTGCCTGGATGGATACATGTAGCACTATTACTAATGCCACCATGTTCGTGCAGGGTGAACGGTGATCACAGATCTGGAGGTGTACTGGCTGTACCTGAGGCTTGCCTGCCCTCCCACTTCCAGGATGTCCCCCTAGTTCTTGCTGGATGTGTGTGTTGTTGCTGTACTGCTGTGCCACCTCACACTGCTCTCTGTTTTCTCTGGCAGTGTTAAGGATGGAATAGACAAGACAGTGATGGGGATTCTGGTTTCCTACAAAGTCAAAGTAAAGCTCACTGTTCCAGGGTAAGTGTGACACACTTTTTGCTACATTTGCCTGGAGTTAAAGGAGAGGAGTGTGTTCATGTCATCGATGGGTGAGAAGAGACCAGAACAGTCCCCCCCAAGAGAAGGGGCACATGTTATGGAACATGAGGCTCCCTATGAAGTATAAATTGCCTGGAAAACGATCTTGGCCTATCCACAGAACTTGTCCTGAACCAAAGGGTTTGTATTACTCTCCTTAGATACCATGTAACTTTATGGTTGAAGTAGGAACCTCTGGTTTGCATTGCAGTTTGTGTTTCAAAGCCGTAACCTATTTTGTGGGAAGTGAGGTGAGACTTTTTGTGAACTTTATGTTGGCATTGCTGTTGTCTCACAGCAGAAGGTGAAAACATCTTCCTGAGAGTCATAAATACTGTAGCTCAGATTCTGTACTCAGCTAGCTTTCTGGGTAAAGCTGATGTTATCAACATGAGCTAGATCCCGGATACAGTGCGAAAAAGGACAAGGACAGTGATTCTCAGTTGATGCTAGTCACCATTTACATTTGTATTTAATTCATCTGTCTTTCATTCTAGTATGAAAATACATCAAAGATCTCCCTAAAGCATGATAAAATGCCTACTGCCTTCTGTGGTCATCCACTTGCCTTTTGGCTCTTGGAAAATGGGCCATGCCTAACACTTGGTCAGGAGTCCAAAAACTTAGACTCTTTCTCTATGGGGATGACATGAAAAAGTAACCCTACCTTTTTTAAAAACAAGTTAAGTTGAATTTGTGGCAAGGTAGAGAACAGTACATTAGGAAAGTGATTTCAGTAGTCCACCATTTAAATAGCACTTGCTGGAGCACCAGAATAGAAAGGCATTAAATATTCTTTATTTTTCTCCTTGTTTTCTTTTGTAGCATGCTGGGAGACCTCACTTCCAGGTAAATGTCATCTTTCTTTTCAGACCATGCAGTCCTAGTTGTTAGTTCATCTTTTTATTCTCTTTCTTATTGCCATTCCCACCTCCCTAAAAAAGGTTACTGTCCCTTAAGATGTTAGAAGCAAGTAGTTTGTGGTTCTACTGTGAAAATGAAGCTATTACAAAAATATATTTTGATTTTATAGACATACAAGTACATTCAGCACACAATAAACCCAGTCTATGTATGTGAATATGCCTGGGATATTTGTGGAGAAATTGGAGCTTTGCTTTTTTTGAGAGGAAAATTATGATTAGAAAAGTATGAAAGAATGGGTGAAACTGGAGCTGAGGGCTCAGGCTGGCCTAAGGAGGAAGGAGGCTGAACCAGGCATGTGTGTGGAGCTGTGGGTCTGATGCATTCTTTCTTCTCCCAAAAGTGAAGTGGGCACAGAGCTGCCATTTCGTCTCATGCACCCCAAACCTGAGGAAAAGAACCCAGCAGGTCAGTTACACCTGGTTTTTGCCTTTGTTCATTAATAGGCTCTGGTGAAATCTCACCATTGTAAGGCTTAGAGTGATTTGTGCTACAGGAAGCCTTCAGAGACTACAAGGCTCCAGTATGGAGCTATTCTGTGTGTTTGTGTGTCTATATATATATATGTGTGTGTGTGTGTGTGTATGTATGTATATATGCATGTATCAATCTCCAGGCACTAAACAACAGAGAGCAGGGATGCAAAGGTGGGAGAAAATGGAAAAGAGTTGTGTTTCCTTTCATCTTTCAGGTAGGGAATCACAGCTCAGAGAACAGGGGTTTGAGGAAGTTCTGCACAGTTAAATCTCATTACTGCAGTGCAAAATATCCTACATGAAGCTGTCAGCAATTCCCAGAAAAATTGCAGTATAAGCAAAAAAGAAAAAAATCTGACACATAAAATACCTAACACTCATGAACATTGTAGAAAGAAAGCTAAGTACTTTTAAGCAAAGTGATGATAAAACTTCTGGTGATTCTTTAGTCCCTGTTACCTTGATGTGGCATTTTCCATGGTGCTATGATGTGGCCTCCTTGTTCAGTGGCTGTCCAAGACGACCATCTCTTCAATGTTAGGTCTCTGTATGGAAGTGGGGGAACTCTGTAAGTGTGAGGAGCAAGCCTTACCCAGGCATCTTGAGGCTTAGGATCAGCTGCCAAAACCACAGAAGCATCCTCCCATTTCCTCAGGCCCTGGCTGGCTCTGTTGGCCAGTGGTGAGCACCAGAGTTGGCAAAGTGCTCACACTAAATCAGAAGCTCCTATACAGCATCTGGAGCCTCTCTTGGCCACCAGACACAGCAGCCTTTTCCTGCTGGGGCTGTTACAAATGAGCATCTTGCCTACTCTCTATACTGGGACAAAGTTTAGTGGGCTTGAAATAAAATCCATGGCTGCTTTTGTGCTCCTTTTTCTTTATTTTTCTCTTTGTGCCCAACCTAACCTAAAGCTGCTGTTTCTAAGAACATGAAACTGGAAAGTGACAGTAGAACCTTTGAGAAGAGTTACCTGAGACAGATGCTTTTGTCTGTAGTGGAAGCGTTAGAAAGGGGTGACTTGAGTCCTTGAGACTGTGTGAAACTGTTGGAGGAATCAAGTGTGAGAAATGAGAAGAGAGCTGGTGAGCCACTCCACATTCAGATGCTCTGGTTGGGAATCAGGCTTTGCTAATTACTGATGTGCTGGAGTGGGCAAAGGTAGGTTTTATCTCTCCTGTAACAGTTGCACTACAGGAAATTAATTTTCCCTGGGAAAGCCCCTGCTGTGAGCAGTGCCAGCACATTCTCTTGGCACAGAAGTGGTGGGGGCTGGGATGGCACTGGTGATCCCAGGACTGTGGCTGGTGAGGGCCATCTAGTGCCTCTGGGCAGCTCAGGAGCTTTCATGGACACCAAGGAAAGCTTGAAAACTTCTAATAAGGCCCATCCAAAGGTTTAGGCAACTGTAAAGAATTTTACATTTTTAGAGTGGTGTGAATTTTTTTTTTTAACATTACTTTTTTCATGTTAAAAATGCCGATACTCCCTTTTATTACTTTATACTCCTGGCGGAAGCATTTGTAATATGAGGAAAAATGGAAGTCAGGCAATTCTCCCTTCTAAGATCATTTTAGAGGAGGGATTATGTACTTCATTATACAGTGCACTCAAAAGGATGTGGGCAGAAGACATTACAAGGAAAATGGAGACCTGCAATATTTCTCAGATCTCTTCCCCCAGCACATCCTCTTACCAGAGGCACAGCCCACACGTCGTTTGCTACATCAAAGTCTTCTAGGAGCTTTCTGTCAGAAGTGTCAGCTATGCTCCATGCATTTTGTACAGATGGAAATACCAGGTTTCTTATAAACTGAAAAAAAATGCAGGTAATTTCAGGAGCTATCCCGTGGGAAAGCCCTGCAAATGGTTAACACGGGAAATAAGTGCTTTCTCTTAAAAAAAGATACTCTAACACAACAGAAAATTCCTCTGAAGCCTGAATAGCTGACTTGAAAACTCTGCTGGAATGTGGTGTCTGAGCTTATTATAGGGAATAAAACAGTCTCCCATATGAAGCTGGTAAACTGAAACACTTTTCAGCTTTATTGGTTGGTAGTTTTCCATGCACTGTGCTTCATCACTTTTCCCAGTTGTGAGTTCAGGCTTTTTAACTTTTTCTTCTACCACTTTAGCTCATGAACTCTGAGAAACCTAATGTGTTTCATTAGTGAAATATCATCTAATTTGGAATCAAGCAAATCCAGGCTTAATTGCAGAGACAGAGCTTCAACAAACAGTGTTTGGACTCTCAAAGGTCCCAAAAGATGGAATTTTTCTTTGTTGTCTTGTTCAGCAGCCTCTGCAGTGGGTGTAGGCAGAGGTACATGCACTGGGAGTTTTGAGATCACTCCTTTTTCCATTCCCTTTTGGTTTTACTGACGAGTCAGTAGTGACAAGTTTGCCTACTGCACCTTCCTGCTCACTCGACTGTCTTAAGGCATAGCTGGAAGAACAGAAAGAAACAAGAGCAACCATCTTATGGAGTTAAAGCTAGAGTGGGATTAAAAAATGCCACATATTGTGATATATTTTTCAGTGGGGGAATATCCTTTTCTCTAGGCAAGGTGATTTATAGCAGAAGTAAAATGTGTAGCATCAATGCATTTAACCATGCAGGGCTGACCTGAGTACAGAGAACCTCAGAAACAGAAGCTTCCCAAGAACATGATGTAATTCTTTCAGGGCCAAGCCGGGGCAAGTGTGAGCAAGTGTTGTGTGCTCTGCTTCACAGCAGATGGCTTTGCCCTCTCTAGTTGTCTGTGAGCAAGCTCTGAAGTATTCATCACTCAGTAACCAGCAGGTCTGTCAGTGCATGGCTATTGCACATTGCTTGATCTTTCTTCCCTGTGCCTGCAGGACACAGAAAAGAAGCAGCTTGCTACCTTTCCTTCCCTGTGTTTATTGCTTCCTTCTCTTGCTCTTCTGCTAGGCCAGGATTTGCATGTTTCATGTGTGCTGTTTTTGCAACTGTTTTTGGACCCATGTGGTTCACATGTGGTTATTTTTAGGCAAAGCAGCTCCTGTCACACTGGCAGTCTGTTCTGCCTGTTGACAAAAAATGTGTAGGGATCTGTTTCTTTTAAAGATAGATTCAAGCTGGGCTGTGTCTCTTCATGCTTCCAAGACCTTTCCTGGTCAGCAGTTAGCCCAGAAGTTCCTGCTGAGTTTTCTTCAAGGCTGTGGTCTCAGCATGAGTTCTTTGGTGTGGAGTTTTCCTGCCAGTCTTCTGATGTTTTACGTTTTGTGGGCCTATGTCTTGGACACTGGCCTTTGTTTTGAATGTTGTTCAACAAATGGTCATTTATCTGCTCCCTGATTAAACTTGCACAGAAGGGCTGTTTTCAAGAAACCCAGGAATGCTTTGTCACTCTAACAGTAAAGCAATACTTTCCCTGTTTTGGTATTGTGACTTTCAGAAATTAGGGCATTTTAAAGCATTGAATGTCTTGGAAAATAACAAAACCTACTTTCTTTTTCTTTTCTCCCGCATCAAGTTAAGAGAGGTTAAAAGCAAGTTTATACTGAAAATTACCGCATGCTATGACTTGAATTATATGTAATAATTTCTGTGGCTGCATAATAAAAGCTTCCAGAATACCCTCCCCTGAGAGGACAATGATATTCATCATGGTATTGGGACCCTCATCAATCCCCCTACCATTCCAACCCTTGAAACAATTGCTGGAATGCTAATTAAAATAAGTGAAGGTCTACCCATTTTCTGAGAATTTTTCAATATTATAATAAGCCAGAGGACAGCCAGAAAACTCTGGAGTGGATCTAACTCCTGCTAGGGTGCAATTGTAGTATGTTGGAGAGAGTGTTGCAGCCTGAAGTGGTGCATCTTTGGATGTAATCTTCCATCTGAGGTTTATTATAAGCACTACTCTGCTGCCATACTCTGTGTATTGACTTGGTAATCATTTATCTGACAGTTAAGTATATGCCCAATTGAAACAATACCTCTTTCCCCCCTCACTCCATTTTGTAAAATCAGTTTCAAATCACTGGTGGGGATCTTGCTCACTTCACCAACATCACTGCTCCTATAGTAATGAAAGGACCTCCAAGAAGAGAAAGAGAGCAGACTAAATAATAAAAAATTGGAGAAAAAATGGAATGAAAATGATGCTTTATATGTTGGAAATTTTAGAAGTTCTAAATGTTTCATTTTAAATCAATTTCAATCAAGCATACACACCCTGAGACTTTCCAGACTTCGTGTTGGCTTTTGTCCTGGTCTGGAGAGATGCCATCAGGAGTGTCATTACATGAGCCACCCTTTGAGGCATTTTGGCTGGAGTGGCCCCCCCCATAGCACACTTTTAATGACTTTTCCAGCAGTGCTTTGTTGCCTTTGATTGCAGTGTGTGTTGTGGATGGGAAATCTCCAGGTAGTGAGTTATCCAGTCACTGAAGTGCCCCAGATCACTGCTGACTTCTGTACCACAAGGGTGCTTTGCTCCCTGACCCAAAGCCATGAGAAATAAGCCAGTGAAGTGATTATGCCTTGTTAAAATAACTGTGAAAATAATAAAATCCCTGCAAATACAGTCTTCTGCTTATTTTAGGCTGTGCTGAAACAGCTTTCAAGGAATCCTGCTAGTAAGCAGGATTTGTTATAGTGTGGTTAGCAAAGATCGCAGTAAAGAAACACAAATGCCAAAGGTCTTGAAACCATTTTTAGGGCAAGATGAAATCAGGAGTGTTGCCCCAAAGGTCTTAACCCGACTGATGAGAGATCCCTGAGGTGTTTCTGTACTTTGACCTCTAATTTTAATACCTTCATGTTTATTGAACAAGAGCATCATCTTCTCATCAGCTGACTTCTTCAATCACAGTGATAGAGCAATTAAAGCTGACATCATGTCATGCAAGCACTGACAGCTCAGAGTCCACGTGTGTGCATAGATGTCTCCCACAGCTGTGACCATGAGCAAGCGTAGATGGGAAAATCTGTCTTTGTTCCTCAGCCCTTCAGACCGCTTGGGCAGCATTGCTGGAAAGCTTTTCCTTTTGGGAGATTGAGTTTAGCCTCGTCAGGTGTATGTATGCACATTTTGAGACTTTCTGGAATTCAACTTGTACTGCTGCAAGTCCTGCTTCTTGTCACTGCTCTGACTTGTCAAGTCTATACTTTTTTTGCATTAAACATTTGCAAATGTTTTAGTATGTACTGTTCTGACTACCCGGCGTGTCTTTTTTCCTCTTTTGCTGCATGCTCATGACTGCAGGGAAGGATGGGTAAGTTTCATTTAGTATTTCACATTCTAGCTACACTTGTGCATTGACTCTTTAAAAAAAAAAACTCTTCAAAACTATCCAAAAATCCTCAGCTTAAAATCCAAAGTGAGCAAGTTACTGTGGCCTGACAAATGACTATCCATGTGAGGATAGGTTAAGATATCATGTTCTGCCCAACAGCTCTATAGCAGGAAGTGTAAGGAACTTAAGAGGTTTGACCATGTGCCTCCTTTTTAGTGTAGAAGGAGTAAGGATGAAATGTTTCACATTTTATTCCTGGACAAAGCCCCTTGCAGGCTCTAGGCTATTCAGCTAGCCGATAAGTATTTATCTGGAATGGACATGATTCAGTACAGATGAAAATATCCTCAGTTTGTGCCTTGACTTGCTCAATCAACTGCTTTTTATTTTAGCTAGAATAGTACCAGTGAAGAGGGTGCCTGTGGGAATGTGATCTAAATCCCTTTGGAGACAAAGGAAACACTACCAGTCTGCTGTGGGCTTCTCTTCTTCCTCCTGTGTGTTGCCTCTAGTGTGCCAGTGTAAAAATAAGGTAACAACATTTTGAAAGAACTGTGTTTCTTTCATTGCAGTGAAGCAGAGCTGGTATTTGAGGAGTTTGCTCGTCAGCAGCTAAAAAATACACCTGATGAAGAGGACAAGAATTCGCCCTCAACTGATGAGTGATTAAAAGAACAGGCTGACAGAGGAGCTCTGTTGTCTGGCTTCAATTACAAATGTAGGACCTAAGTTTCTAGTAATCTGCACGTTCTCAGTTCATGCATGGTCTTCCAGGGATCAGCCCTGAGGTCAGTGGACATGACATCAGCAATCTCTATTGCTTATTACAAGATTCACCTCTGGAGGAATGCAGCAAACATAACACCTGTTTCTTACTCGAGCTAGTAGAGGAGGACAGGATGTCTGCCATGTCATGACTTCTGCTTTCAGGACTGCCTAATAAAAAGTTTGGTTGCTTTCAGCACTGGTGAGAGCTTAAATGAGGGTTTATGCAGCCTGCCTGGACTTATTCAGTGTCAGAGTCTGTGACTTTGAAGTGCCAGTGAACCAAATCCTAGCCTGGAAGGCTGGCTTGCAGCCATGAGTGATTCATCAAAGTTTCTCAGCAGACTGTACAAAACTGATTTTATTTCCTTTAGGTTTCTTTTGCATTGATGCTTTACCAAATTCAGCCAGTGATTTTTTTCAGTACTTGCACTGTCCCCATACAGCTTTTATGTCACTTTCTGTAGCAGTAAATATCTTGCAAGTTGTTTCCCACAGCATACATAATGCTGATACACAGTATTAGCTTTCTAGCAATATGTTTAATAGCCATGTTATTAAAGTTGAGATAAATGTGCGCTGTCCATGAATTGCTTAAAGCTCCCTATATACAATGCCAAACAGAAATACAAGTCCAGACACAGTCTGTATTTAATCTAGTTTCCTGTAGGCAACTGCTTCAAAAGAGGGTGCAGGAAAATTAAGGGGGCAATTATGGTGCAGCCTTCCCTGAGGAGCCTTTCCCAACATCTGCCAGCAGTTGGTTTATGCTCTAAGAAATGAGATTACTTTTTGCAAACTTTGTTTTCTCTTGGTGATCTGGATATTCTCATTATCCACGTAAATGTCGGATATTTTCCTGAATCTCGCTTAGGTTTTTGCTCAAGTGAGTTGTATCAGCTGATTACATTTAGCATGTAAAATAACTGGTGTTTTATTTTTCTCATTTTTGCTTTAAATCTGCTTTTCAGTGTCTCTGGTTTAAATTCTTCTGGAAAAACCTGAATGCAGGGCACACATTTATTAATATAGACTTATGTTTCCCACCCTACACTCTGGAAAATAGAATTAAGAATTTCAACTTAAACTAATACACACTTATATCTGTTTGCTTTTGTAAACTGGTCTTGATTAAGATGCTGGAAGCAGTTAATTAAGACCACAGCTGACTTCAGGGTTCCATCAGTGCTCTCCCTTAATACTGTTTTTCAGTGCTGTGCATTAGTCACAGGTGTCTCATCTTAGCTTGAATTGCAAGAGGCACAATGTTTGCTCTGCACTGGGTGCTTTGCTGCTAAAGGAACCCGGCCAGTTCCAGGTGCTTGTGATCAGGATCATTTCTGTGTGATTTCAGCTTTGGGAGTGGGTCAGGCATTTGCACCTGAATGTCTGGGAAGGCTTTTTCCTGGTATTTTTATTACTAATTTGTTTGTGGCTCGAGAACACACAGAAGATACACTAAGGTTGAACAAATTGCTGGTTGTAAATATGCTGGTCTTGGAGAGCAGGAGTTTGGAAAATCTTTTAAAGATCTAAAAGAAGGAGGGGGAACAGGATTCCCCCTGTCTTACTTCAAAGTGTATCTTTCTCCACAAAGGTGTTTCCTCCAGTTTTTCTGGCTATTAGACCTATAAGTATGGGACGAGTAAACTCAGAGATCTGATTCTTTTTTTTTCCTTTTTTAAACATTTCTTATATGTCAGCTTTGTGAGGGGCCTCTGTCACTGCCTGACTTTCCTCTCAAATTTAGCTGGGGTGATGACTTCTGTAAGCTAAGTGTGACAAAATCACAGTGCACTCTGTTGTGTAGTGGGAAGGAAATGGTTGTTAAATGGTTATTAAATCTGTTCTTTTGTCTGGGCTTGGGAAAGCACTTTGAGACACTATTTGTTCAGCTCATGCTGGTCATTTGTTCAGAGAGAAATGAGGGCTTTCCTGCAGTTCCCTGTCCTGCAGGACAAGCTGGACTTTTCTCCGGCCCTTCATTCAGTAGATGCTGACTTCTCTCAGCAGAAAATAGGTCTCTAGCTAGAATTGTTTGCCTTTTATCTTCCCTTTGTGTTATGCTGATCTATCGAGTCAGACCTGTGGCCTACTCCTCCTGTTTACCGCTGGGGGAGAGCAGATCCAATTTCCTGACTTCGCGGCTTTGATGTGGTGGGACTCTGTAGAGAGCTCACCAGCTCCCGGAGAGGGATGGGTTCTGGGAGCGATGGCATCTCTGGACCTGCTGTGTTTGAAGACAGCTTGGAGCAAATAGATGACAGGACGAGTTTCGTGACAGACGCTTTCCCCTCGCACATCTCCGTGAGATCCCAGCGGGAGCACTGCATTGCCCGTAGCCGATGGATGTTAGGGAGGTACCTGGCCCTTGCGAATGGAGAGGGACCGAGCCGGGGGTGCTCGCCCTCAGCGGGGTCCGACCTCAGCGCCCCTGGAGTGCCCTTCGGGGCGGGGGCTGCACGGCAGGTGGAGCCTGGGCGGTAGACTGTGCTCGCAGCGTTTCATTAAATCATCGGAACACGGGGAGAGCTTTGGGAGGGGCTGTCCAGGGAGTACTCGTCCGTGGAGGTGTTCAAGGAACGACGGGACNCGGCGGGGGCTGAGCAGACACAGCCAGAGCCGGCCGCCGGCGCCGCGCCCGAGGAGTCGTCGGACAGCGAGCCGGAGCAGGAGCCCGGCTCCCTGCAGAAGCTCATTCGCAAAGTCTCGACGTCCGGGCAGATCCGCCAGAAGGTGCGTGCGGCGGGAGGGGGCCGCGGGCAGGGCCTCGGACTCCTGGNGGACGTGGCACTCAGTGCTCTGGTATGGTTGACAGGGTGGTGTTCGGTTATAGGTTGGGCTCGACGATGTCAGAGGTCTTTTCCAACCTGAGCGATTCTGTGCTGCAGTAGCCACGAATAACGGGAAGGAACGGGGACTGCGTTCCGGGCTGTCGGTCTCGCTTCAGCGGGAAGGGCTGCGCTGAACACCTTTGTCCAGGCTCCAAGGAGTCACGGCCAGGCCGTTGAGATCGGCTCTCGGGCGGTTCACAGGGAGCCGCGGAGGGGCAGGGCGGCCGTGGCCGTCCCATGAGGGCGGCCGGGCCCTTCCCCGCC
>VWZS01000727.1:0-185285 GCA_013397075.1 Rhabdornis inornatus | reverse complement strand
GTGCGGCGGGAGGGGGCCGCGGGCAGGGCCTCGGACTCCTGGCGGCGCTGCGGCCGGCGCTGCCTCCGCGTTACGCTCGGTGCCGCCGCCTCTCCCTCCCGCCCGGCACGGTCCGCGCCGCCGCCAGCCCGGGCCGCCGTTTTGGGAGTTGCCAGAGACCCGCGAAGCTTTCCCCTGGGGCTTGCCACCGAGCCTGTCCCTCAGGGAGCTGCCGGCGATCCCCCACACATCCCGCTCCGCTCCCCTCACAACGACCCCTCAGGGGTCTGCCTGTGACCACCTCACATCCGCCAAAGCGCCCCTCGGGGACTCGGCCATTTCCCCCCTTCTGGGAAAATCTTAAATTGTAACAAATAGTGTCTGTGTTAGAAACGTTTATTTATCCTGTCGTTTTCGGTGACAGCCCAACCATCCCTCCGAGTCCTGCTGGCTACCCCCAGTCCACACCGCAGGGACCCCCTGACAACACCCTCAACAGCTTTCCAGGCACTTGTGAACCCAAAAATGCCCCTCAGAGATCCCCATAATGAACTGTTTCTCAAGTGCCCCTTAACAGCTGCCCCCTAAATGCCCTTCAGCGTCTTCCAGCGCCCCACAAACTGCTCTTAGGGGCTCCTGGAGTTGTCCCCGGTACCTCTCTGAACCTCTCCAGTTCCCCTCCCCAGTAGCCCGGCTTAGGCCACCTTCCCAGGGCCCAGGTTCAGGCCTCCCGGGGAGCTTTACCCAGCTCAGTGATCAGTGTACCCAGGCTAAGCAGGGTACACTGTCTTCTTTCTTTCCTTACCGTCTTTCCCTGTAATATTTGCTTGGAGTCATGGAGGTCAGATTTGGGCTCCTACTCCCTAGTGCTGCTCCATTTACCTGGTATTTGAGTCCTCAAGGGCATCCTCACCCCATGAAGCTGCATCTCCCCTTTTCTCCTCATGTCACAGTTGCCATGGGCTCCTTCCTCCTCTCCATGCCTTCCGTGAGAACCTCTGAATATCGTAGCTATAGCTCCCTGTCACAGTGTTCTATTATCACTTTCCAACACCTCCCTCCTCCGTGGTCCTGTTTTACTTGGCACAAGTCACTGTCTTACCTTCAGAGCTCTGCTCTGGAAGGTGCAGCCCTTGTTATTCCCTGCAGTCATTGTGTGTGCCTCCCTCAGCATCTTCCCATCCTTTTTGTGCATCCTAATTTCCCCATCTTGCAATGTGCTGTTTTGCCTTTCTGTAGCCATATAGCAATATTTAGCTTTCTGTCTGGTGAAGCAGTGATCTTACAGCTGGTTAGTCTTTGTTCCCAGCTTTCTCTGTCCTGCTTTGCCTTCCTGGTAAGGTAATAGTCCTTTTCACCCAGATTCCCCTGGCCCAGTCATATTTTTTCCCTCTGTGGCTCATCCTGAAACAATAACACCATTTTTATGGGCAGTAACAACATTCTGCAACTACAACCGCAACTGTAGTTCTGCTATATTGTTACTGGAAAAGAAGATGTGAAGGTTTCACTCAACCTTAGACTGGGAACCATGAATAGGGAGTTTCTCTTTTCTGTACTTTTTATTATAGCAGCATGATTTTTCTTTGTAGCCACTAAGCTCCTGTGTAACTCTTGGACTGTTGTGTCATGTGTTGCTCCTTAGAAATACCAGGTTAGTTACTCTGTGCCTGCCTTGTGCTCACCTTGTCTCTGCAGCATGGATAAGCATGGAGCAGCTGTGGGGATGCAAAAGCTCGCTCAGCACTGGTGCTGCAGCTCAGTCTTGCTTCTCTTGTACTCGTAGCAAAGGAGAGTAAATGTCTCTGCATGGTGCAGTGTCTGAAGCCTTGTTCAAAGGGCTCTTTTTCTTGCTGCTGGTTTGCCCTGCTTTCAAACACAGGACCTGCCATCATTCTGCTGCGCATCCTTGTTTGGCTGCATTGGTCTCAGTTATGAAACCCCTGTGACAAAGTGCAGTCACACATGAGGACCGTGACGGAGCTGCTTCCTCCATCTGTGAGGTGCTGTGGGCACTGCCACTGGCTTCTTGGGCTGAGGCACTGTGAGGCTGTGCTGTAAGATGGTTCTTTTGACCACACCAAGAAACCCTGGAGCCCTCTAAACCTGTCGATGTTTTGTAAGCAGACCTCAGCTGTGCTGTAGCACCAGGTGACTTAAGCTAGTCAGGTATTCTGCTGTGAAAAAAAAAAAAAGCCTTTTGAGATACTTTTCTGTATCCAGAGTGCTGAATATTAAGAATTTGGCTTGCTGGAGATTGGATGAACCTTGGGATTTTTTTAACACCACCTGTGGCAGGGGTCTCATGTGGAAAGGAAGGAAGGATGCTATAGTCTGTGCCCATGGTGGTTTGTGATGAGAGCAGGGATACAAAAACTTTTCCAGTGCTAGAGTGAGAACTCTTGCTTATAGCAGGATGTTACAGATGCTGAGTTGAAAGGTGCATTGGGTTGTATTTTTGTTTCACTATAGCAGAACATGTCCTCCTGTCTCTACTTAATAGTTTTCCCTGTTTTACATCACTTCTTGTGTCAGCATGGCTGAAAAAAGGTGAAATCAGCCACTTGTATATGCAAACATAAGCATGTTAAGAACAAGGATTATAAACAGCTATTGTCTACAACATTAAGCCTTCTGTGTGTTAACCTGCCAAAAACCTTTGACTAAATAGTGTCACATTTTCCAAGTAAGCCCAGGTATTATGGTATTCAGGATTGATTTGTTCTATTGCTTGTTGATGTCATTTTGGTTTGTCATTGTCTTTTTTGCATGCTGCTGCATGTATACTCTTTCCTTGCCCTGAGGGCAAGGAGCAAAGACAACTTTGCAGGTAATCATAGTTTTGATGAGACTTTGAGGAGCTTGTTTCCTTTGTAAAGGCAGACCTAATTCTGAATTTGTCTGTTGAATGATAGAGTGCAGACTACTGTAAGCTGTAGAAGCTGTTGGACAGGTTTGTCAGTGACAGTAAGAGATTCAGGCAGACTTTTACTGTGGCCTGAGGATATAAATCTCTTCTGACCACATCTTTTGCTGCAGTTAGCTTAAGACCATGCCTGTAAGTACAGCTGAATCACCATGGAAACTTACTGTTACCACAGCTTGAGTGCAAAATCTGTTGTGCCCATATAATTCCTCAGAATTTACTTGTCTCAGTTGCAAGCACTTTGAAGGTATGTTTTCCTTCCTCTGGTCCTGCCATCTGTTTTCCTAAGAAATGCTGTAAAGTAAAGCTGCTTGCTTGCAAGACCATAAAATTTGAGTGAATTAGTCTCAAAGCCCAGAGATTGTCCCACTGTGTTTGAAGTAGCTTGGTCTGATAGTAGTGGAGCAAGTGGAATAATTTGGATGTTTAAGGACTGAGGTGTTAATGTGCAGGGTCTAAAGGCAAATCACAGGTAATCTCTCTTCAGCTAGAAAACCTGTCCCTTGTGAGGCAGAGGGCAGGGGAAGGAGAAGTGAAAGGCTCAGTGTTTGGAAAGTGAAGTACTGTGTTCTAACGTGCTTACTTGCTTTTAGCTATGAAGAATTTTTGAGGTGGAGAAGAGGTATAAGGGAAGCATGTTTAGCAGTCTTTTAATGATTATTATTATGGGGAAAGAATAAAGCCTCACATGGTCAGGTATAGCAGCTAATGTGAGTGTTCTTGTCTCAGCTGGCTGAGAAGCAGAGGCTGATTTGTGTGCTTGATCAGCCATTTCGAGACCTGACAGACTTGTACCAGCATAAGGCTTCAGAGCACACTGCTTTTAGCTCCTCTCTGGTCTCAGGGTGGTGTTGGTGCAGCTGCAGAAACCGTTGGTCAGCTAAGATTAGGTATTTTTGAATGGATAGGAATTAGGAAAGAGATGAAATTATCTAGGAGAAGGAAGATGTGTGTGAGGAGAGGCAACAGCAGGACCTTGCTCTCACCTGCTAAGCAGTGCTGAGACCTCAGCTGGAACCAGCTGAAGTGTCAATGTTGTCTCATCACTCAGCACGGACGGAGGCATAGGAATATCCAAAGTGGTCCTGGGAGCTTAGGGTGTGAAACCAAGTAGCACAGCACCTTTTATAAGCTCTGACAGTGAAGTGTGCTTCTTCCTTTGAACTTGACCTTTCATTTCCAGCGTCATATTACAACCCTCAGAAAGCTGGAGGGTGGATGAACAGGCCATCTTCCCATTTCATTCATCAGTTCTGTGGGATTTCCAGCCTGCCAGCTTTGGTATGCTGAACTCTCAGTTTGTTTACCAGACAGGATTTCAGCACCGTCCTTGGGTGGCATCAAGAGAACTTCTTGTTTAGACTAGTTCAGTGTAAGTTCTGTTTACTTTCACAAGCAATTTCTCTGTGATATTTTCATTTTTATAAGCATTTATCATTGCCTTGAACTTTTTAAGACAAGTTTGCAGCGTATATTTCACCAGAGTTGCAAGCAGAGCGAGCAGCTCTCCAGATTTTCTGGGAAGCTGTCTAGCTCTGGTAGCAGAGATATGTCAAGTTAATTTATATTCTGAAAAGCAGTACAGATGAACTGGTGTGGAGCTTTATGCTGCAGTGGACAGACTGTTCGGTATCTGAACTGGCAGATATTTCCCTTCTCTGTGCTGTGTACCAGATATAGGTGATGCCTTTTGTGTTATGGGAAGTTGTGATTCTCTTTCTGACCAGTAGCCTTGAGGTCTTGTAGCTACCCTTCAGCATGAAGGCAGAAGAACAGGGGGAAGCAAAATGTTTCTCCTGGTTTTTGTGCAAGTTTCCAGAGCATACTATGCTGAGTCCTCAGACGTGGTGGGCAGCATAGGCAACTGAAGAAAACTAATTTTGTTTCTTCTTGTATTGCCAATTAGGTAAAATGTCCATTTTATAGGTAAAGAAGTGTTCTGGAGGGCAAATGTTTTAAGATTTCCTGAGATTGGAGTGAGGAAAATCAGAAGTTTATTAGTTTGAAATACAAGTATTGAAAGAAGTATTATGATAAGAAGTAAAGCATTGCAGTAAAGCAACATTGTAAAAGAAATAAGCAAAAAATGAGGAAAGAATTTTCAGGAATTCATTACTTAATTCATGTTCTGTCTGTGGCATTTCCACTAAAACGTATTAAAATGTCTGTCTGGTTTTGTTTTGCTGCCTTCTGACAGGCTGTCTGAAAGAGGACATTTTAGGATCTTCATGTGTCATAAATTGTGGTGGCTTATGGTTTAATTCAGGTAGAAACTGGGAACTCTTCACCTAAAAAGAGCGAGAACTGTTGAAAATGGGAAATTTTTGTGATTGAACTGAAACTGAACATATTGAGCATAGGTTTAAGGGCATGGATTTTCTTGGATTAACAGCATGAGCATATTAGTTTCTTCTCTGAGCACCAAGACACAGGTAGGATTTTAGGCTGTATGAATGTTTCTGTCCCTTAATCTACATTCTGTTTCATGTGCACTTCAGACTCATCTGTTCTGACACAATTTGGGAAGCCTCCCAGCACTGTTTCCACTGATGTATTCTAAGTTTGCCTTGCTGCTGGAGAGTTTTGGATGCTGTATGAAAGCAACAGCTGTTACTTCCTTCTTAAAGAAAAAAAAACAAAAACCAACAAACCCAAACTAAAAAACCCCACCGCACAACAAAACAAAGCAAAAAACCACACGCACTTGAAGCGTTTCTCATTCCTTCTAATTATAGATCAGGTTCCAAGAACTAAAGAGCTAACATTAAACTTTTGCATGTTTTGAGAGCATGGATTTACTTTGACCACATCACTAAAAATTTTACAGGCTACTAGTTATTCTCTCTAATAAAATTAGAGACAAAAAAATAGGTATTGAATGTTTTGTTTTGATTGCTTGGTTTTTAAAAATAAAACTTAAGTAAAATATTTAGAGTATTTTCTCCTACCCAAAACCTCTAATTACAGAAAAATTACTGAGTTTTTACTTTGGAGGAATACAGGATTGTGAAGGAAAACTGTGAAATGTCTATCTCAAGATGACCCGATTAGGAAATCCAGTATACATGTGAGACATTGTATAACTTTACCTTCTTTAATTACAAATCCAGTCTGATTCTTTCTGAAATAGCAGCTATACCTGCATATGTAAGAGAAAGCACAAGTGAGAGAGAGTTTTTCCCTATTCCTAGAAAGCTTAAGGTTTACCCTAGATATTGGCACAGCATCATTGGAAATTTCGCTGCGCACTGCTGTCCCATGTGAACAAGTGTTCCTCTTGGAACATGTTTTTTTAACATCTCGAATGCACCAACCATTATTTAAAGGATATTTTATTAACTCTCCACTGAAACAGTTTGTTCCTTGCTTTTTCTTCACTAAGTGATTATTGCTTCACTAAGAATTAATGTGTCTCTTAAAGAAAGGAGATGCTTCTGTTTGGTACTGCAGCCCCGTGGGACAGTCATCCAGGGGTAGTTGAGCTTCAGGTAGAATAGCTGAGGCAGCAGCACTGTTCCACAGCAGCTCCCATGGTTTGTGGTCCCTCCTCACACATTTTATATAAAACACTTCAGAAAGTAATGGGCTTATCGTGTATGCCCTGTTCAGTAGTGCTGCACCTGTGCAGTGGCAGTGCAGTGCTTCCACAGGGTGTGGAGCTTGCAGTCTGCAGGCCCTGGACCACACCTGGACATGAGAGCACTTATGTAGAGGAGGAGGAGGAGCAGGTTTAAAAGTGGCTGCCCTCCTCTCATCCAGAGAGGAAAAAGTTGGCTTGATGGCTACAATATTACCACTTCAATTAGGCAGTTGATTAGTACAGGATTGCTTCATCTGGTTTTGGAGGAGAACATTTTGTTTCCTCACCTCCTCATTGCTCAGTTGAAAAGTTTTACATCTGATCACTGCTCTGATGTTGTGGTTTGCCTTTTTTGAGAAAGGAAATACCCTCTTGATCACATAATGTTTGTGTCGAGCACATTGCACTTGAGACTTTCAAGCTTTGGTAAATTTATCCATGTAATTTTCTAGTGAGGAGAGGTGAAACCCGCAGTTTCCTGTAGGGAAAATGTAGATATACACTTCTTGTATCAAATGCAAGAAATCACCCAGGGCATCCCCAGACCTGAGAATTGAGGTGGGTGGTGCAAGCTCCAGGTAATGTCTTACCTTGTGGGACAGTCACCTTCAGTGGTCTTTGAACGACAGAAATGTGTCTGATAAAACAGGGACGGAGGGTGAGCTGCCTGCTCTTGGAATTGCTCTCAGCTGAGGCAGGGTAGAGCAGTCTCTAGAATGTGCAGATCTATTATTGAGGTTTTATTAAAAATCAGTATTCTGAGAACTCACTCCAGCCCCTTCATTTCTGTTCTGCTGAAAGTTAACAAAACGGTGTTCCCAGGGCTGTGCTCATCTTTTTTGTTGTTGCTGGTGCTAATCAAGAAGTCTTGGCATGGTCAAAGGTATTTGCAGGACATTAAAACAGGGAAAGTGGAAAAACAAATTAAAACTTTGCAGTATCCTTTAAAAACTATGTTAAATAGATGAGGAAAAAAAAACTTAAAAGCATAGGTTGTTTAATACATAAATATGGAAAATCTGATTACGACAGTTGTTACAGATGAGATAAAAATAAATTCTAAGATACCTAAGTATTAATTAAATGGCCAAAGGCCAAAAGCCGCTCTTTGCTCTCAACCTATTTGAATACCAGTTGGAGTAAAAGGATGAGGATTTGGCTCTGCATCTACCAGTCCCTAACCAAACAAGGTTCCTTGCAGAATTCAGTAGCAGAGGTGATGGGAATCCAGACACAGTGACAGTGGCAGGAAGCTGTCTTTCTTTCAGCCTCCTCAACACAAGGGCAAAGGATTCTGTGTTCTTCCTCAAGGTATAACTTTCACTTTCCCATATCCTGAAGTTCTCTTACTGGTACTTGCTGCTGACTTTTCCTTCCTACTTGGACAAGTTCTCCATGACGTTCAGCGGTGTGGGAAGGATGGGGTTGTTATGAGTGTGAGGATGAGATCCGCAGCTGTACTCTGCATGTGCTTTCCCATGCATTCATTGTTCTGTCCTTGCACTGGTCGCACTCCCCAGTCTGGTACTCGCTTGTCAAATGGCCCTGACAGCTTGCTATGGTGAGTGCCTGCCTCCTTCTCCCTGCTGGTAAAGTGGATGGGGGGGCTTAGACACCTGTATTTTGGTAGTAACTTGTCTCTCTGAATGAATTAGAGTGTGACTTAAGCTATGGGGGTACAGCCTGCAGCATTAGAGGGTGCTATGTACAAACTATGATTCCCAATGAGGTTCTATTACTTGCATCAGCAGCAGAGCCATGTGCTTCTGAGTTCAGACAGGGGATTCTGTGGTGCCGGTGCATAGCTTGTGACAGGCATGTCTCAAGCCTGTTTTTCAAGGTTTTACAGTAGGTAGCATTTTGACATTTTTTGTGCATGGGGAAAATGCCCAAGGAAGGGATGTAGTCATGTATATATAATTTTAGATGGTAGGAAAAATAACAGTCAAACTTTTTGTGTTTGTCCTTAAATGTGTAGAGTTGACATTTAATTAGTACGCTTTACAAATTTATTCCATTCCAAAATTTTCAGGTAGCTATTAAACTGTTGCTCTTTTGGCTTTAGTTGTCTCTGTGGATGGGTTTGAGCCCTTCCAGCTCTGCTATAGTTTGACTGGTGTTTTGTGCTCAGTTTCCCTCTTGTAATAAATGTGTTTGGGAAGGATGCCGGGAGCCTATGGAAAGCATCCTGAGGCTTAAGCAGTTATTGTGCCAGGAGTTGTCCAGCTCCTAACTCATCCTGAATCACTATACTGGTGTGTTTTTCATTCTCTCTTCTAAGTAGCTGACCAGAATATTCATCTGTTTTAGTACTTTTCTTGGAGCTCTCTGACAGAGCTCATTTCACCAAGGAGCTGTGCAGTGATATGCTGTATGTTGTATTTCCTTCCCCATATACATTTTTGTGTGCTCTCAAATTATTTTTCATTTGGTAATTTGTTCACTTTAGGTCTGCGATTGTGCATCCCTTTTAGGAGAGTCATTCATAATAGTAGCAGCTGAACCTGATATTGAAAGAAGCTGGTTCAAAGACCTGTTCTTTGTTTATTGGCTGCAGCATTAACTAATGAAGAATGAAGTGTTTGACCATTTATCTGCGCCTTTTCAGTATTTATTTGATATCAGCTCCTGTTTTTTGCTGCAGATCTGGAGAGTGAGCTTGCATTACCTGTTTCAGTGACATCTCAGCTACTCCATGGATAGGTTGCTGTGCTCTGCTCTGGATTCTGCTGTCTTGGGAGCTGCAGGAAGGCTGCAGGAGAGCTGTCAGCCATGCTTGCCTCAGTCTCTCACTTTGTGTTTGAGTCCAGCTCATTCAGCAGGGCTGGAGGTTACAACAGAGGAGAATTGGGAGGATGATTGTTAGGAGAGTTTTCTCAGGCTTTCCAATGTGGTTGTACAGTCTGTACTGTAACCCCCTCCATCAGATGTAGTACTCGGCTTCTTGTAGTGGGCCTCTGACTCACTGCCCCAGCTTCTATTTTGACATTTGGTTCCAGCTCTGATTTTCTTTTTCTCCTTTTCTGGAGTAATTTTTTTGTAGTGAGTTTTCATAATGTCTTCTTCTTTTTGAAAGAAATCTTAATGCAATTTTCACTTTTTCAAGAACAAAGTGCATTTAATGTAGAATTCCCAAGCAGTACTATGCAACCTGTAATTACCTTGTGCTGCTCTATAGATTTGTATTGCTCTCTGTGTGTCCCAGCATTAGAATTGCCTTACTGATCCAGATTTCCCCTCTCCAAGCTTCCTGGAGTTCATTTCCAGGGTGTGACCACTGTCTGGTGGAAGGATGTTGCTCTCAGATTAGCTTGTTAACCCCTACCCTTTTGACATTTCATGTCTTATTCTGTGGACTTGGTTAGATTTATTCCTGTGGGGTTTTTTTGGTTGTGGGGTTTTTTTTCTGGATTTACTGTGTTTTATTTGATTTCCAAATATTAATTAGTTTCATTAGTTTATGACCATGGAGAGCTTTTATGACACCCGCTACTAAAACTGTTTTACCCACAAGGTACAGCACTCAGATTTGTACCTGCCCTAGCATGGCAAGACCGTCTGGCCAGACAGACAGACTGACTGACTGTTTAAGTGCCTGCAGACCTACTCCTATCCTTTTTGCCATGGCTTACTCCAAATCAGTGACTAGATGAGGTTGTTTGGTCCCTGAGGTTCAGCTTCCCTGGTAAGCGTCTATAAAGATAGCTCAGTTCTGCATATAGTTTTAGATTTTGTTTTTTTCCTCCCTGCATTTGGTGCTTTGTTTAGTCAATTATTTGTTGTTTGACATCAGTGTTTTGTGGTGCATACAAATAAAAACTGTGTGTGTCCTAAAGTTTTTACATTCTGAAGACACATGATGAACAGAGAAATCCACATGCTGGGGACTTAGGGTTTGGGATTCTTTAGTTGCTGTTTAGATAGCTTTTTATCATTTTGCTGTTACCTTGTACATAGTTCTTTTTTCTGTATTGAAAAGATGTGTCAGTGAAGCATAATTCTTGTTTTAGATATGCTGCACTGAGTAATTGCCCCTAAGAATATGTTATGATCTCAGCAGTGAAATAAGTTGCATTGTTCTTCCTCTGTCTCTATCAAACATAGTTTGGAGCCTCCCTGTGCCGAGGGACACTTGCCAGCCTGACAGCTGGACACACTTGATAGTCACCCTCAGTCTGGTTAATAGGGCTTGTTTTCCAGATTAGGAAATTAGTTTTATCAAGAGCCCTACTTCCAAATGGGGCAATAGATTTAAGCTTCAGGAAAGGATTGTCTTCTCCTGTTTCACTTGGTGAGCATGTGCAGAAGAAAAAGGGAAGCAATCTGAAAGTAGCTGAAATCTGACGTGATCCTTCCTAACTTCTAGTAGAATCACTCATGTTATTGGTGTAGAAAGCACTTAATCTGTGTAGGCTGTCTCTGACCTCCTGACATGGGCTACTGGGTGCAGAGACACCTCAGATGAGCAGTGCTGCCAAAAACACGACTGTGTCTTGCTGGTTTTCTGAACAGCTCCTGTTAATCTTTTGGCTTCTCGTTCTTAAAAGGCCGGAAGGGGAAACAGTGAAGCACAAGACTCTCTTTTAAGTTCTTTTTTTAAGTCCTCTGGGTTGTTTGAAACTATTCCTGTTGAGGTGAGTGGCAAAACTTCTTTGTCAGTTCAGGATTAGGCCTGAACCCATTTTGACAGGAGAAATCGGAGGGCATATTATTGCTCTTCCTAAATGTCAAGTTTTGAAAGGGGATGAGCTGGGGGGAGGGTTGTGTATTGCTTGCCATAAACTGATTTTTTTCTGCAGGAAGTTGCTGTTCTTCAAGGCCGAAGATAAATATTAAAATGCTAGAAATTTCCTAGGCCTTGCCTTTCAGTTATCTAATCCTGTTCTTTTCAGACTTTAAGACACTCTGCTATGTGCAGCGTTGTTTTAAATTGTCAGTTTTTTCAAGAACCTTTTTTACACTGACTTGCAATATGATAAAAGGAGTCAGTGTTGAAACGTAGCACATCATTTTACACTTGATCTAAGAAGATAATTCATTTTTTTGTAGTGTTATCTGCCCATGGAATGCCATGCCACAGCACACCACACTGGAAAGGGACTCAGCTGGATAGAAAACAGTCTGCATAGTTCCATTGCAGACAATTTTAGTATTTATTCTGGATAGGATGTGCATAATTAAACCTCATAATGTTTCAGGGCAGTAGCTTTTCCCATAGGATCCAATATATCATACTAAAAATAGATTTAACACTCTCTTTTCATTACGGGAGAAGCAGTTTCACTTTTATCTTGATAAATTAACCTGCTCAGTAATCTGATCAGAGTAGATCTTCAGTTAAAAATCTGCAGAGAGGTTGGGGAGCAGAAGTAACTGTTCATCTCCTCCCTTATATTTCATTTGTGTCACTTTGCAGTCAGGTCAGTTTGTTTTCTGCAGCTGCATTCCTCTGCAAGTAACAAGTCCTTTGGCTGTAAAGTCAACACAGAGGAGGAAAAAAGCAGTGATGTCTACATCATTTTATAAAGTCATCTTGATCTTATCTCTGGCCCTTTCCGCCCAAACCCACCAAACTGTGCTGAGCGAGTGCCTATAAATAGCCCAGCTGCTCTTGTGCAGAGATGGGCAGCGCTGAACCAGAGGCGCATTTGCTGTGAGCAGAATGAGTGCTCCTGCTCTGGCCTTTCATGTCTGAGCTGGGTAACTGTGAGGTTTTCTATAGATAGAGCCTGGCAATGCCAGAAACTGCTGCTTAGAGCAGGGCAAGGTGACCTCTGCAAGTGTTGCCTTTTGGTAAAAAAAAAAAAAAAAAGAAAATTAAAAAAAAGGGAGTTTAAAAGAGGAATGGAGGAATGCATGTCTTGTGCAGAGGTGAGTGAGCCCAACTGAGGTGAGGGAGCAGGCGGGAGTGGTGGGAGCTGAGGGAAAGCAGAGGCATTGTTTTGCTAAGAGTTACTGTGCTGGTGGGCTGGGCAAGAGTTTGGCTAAAGTGATGCTGCCTGAGCCTGGGGTGTACAAAGGCTCGGGGAGACCCCTGTTTAACCATAGCTGCAAATAAGCATAGCAACAGAGCTCTGAAATCTCCTCCTGCAAGTTGCTGGTTTTTGATCAGCTTCCTGGGTGTCTCGATATCTTTGGGCTTTTCATCCCAGGAGTCTTCCCCAGGGTTTTTAGTTCCTCTCTGATTTTGGTTCAGGGCTTTGCAGGGTTCAGTAGCTGCTTTCTCTGTCTCATTTTTTATTTATATGTGTTGTTTCCCAGGAAATGCAAAAATCACTCCGTATTTCTGTCTTAAGCTGGAAAATCTACTGCCACTTTCCCATTTTCTTCCCTGTAAAAAAATGAGCTGCAGAAATGTATGATTTCTTTAGTGTGGTAATTTGGATGCTGGTATTTTACATTTCTCTTTGATACTCAGGTGCCAGAGGTTAAAATAACTTGTGAAAGAAATATATGTTTTAGTGGGTTTCCACAGAGTTGGCAAGTGCTGTTTGTTCCACTTGACAGATGAGGGATGGAGACACACAGAGTGAAAATTGCTTTATTGGGAACTCATAAAAAGTCCATGGCAGAATGCATGAATGCATCTTTCCTGGTTCCAGGTGAGTGCCTTCAGCTCTGGCCTTGCCTGCAGGGTTGTTTCAGCAAGGGATGCTGTTTGGTCAGTCTTTGCACTCCATTTTGTCTTATGCTGAAGCTTCAGCTAAGATAATGTCTGAGTTTTGGATTATTTATGTAACACCAGCTCTAAGGTGGTTTAACATTTTGTTTCTGGGTATTGCTATGGTGTGTTTAACTTCTGGACCCTAAAGTCACTCCCAGATGCTTTATGGTTTCTTAGAGTGTATTCCTGCTGCTGTGTCCTGTGAAAATGAGAGCCAGAATGCCTTTCAGTGACTGCTTCAGAGCCGTGGGGAGCTGGTGTGGCAAACAGACATTTTCTTATAGGAGCTTAATCCTCCATTTTTGCTTTTTTGTTTTCTCTTTTCGTTCTGCTGGAAGTTCTGTGGAGTTTGGCAATTCCCAGTTGAAGCAGGCACATTAAGCTGGTGTTTGCCTGAGCACTGGCAGGTATTTCTTCCAGTGTGCAGGTGGCTTTGTGAAACAGACCTCTGGGAAGCGTTGGGGCTTGGGGTTTGCTAACCTTGGAGCTGGCCAGGGCCCAGCATCCAAGCTAGATGATGTTCTTCCAGGAGATGGAGGAGCTCTCCCCCTTTTCTTTTTCCCGACACAGTGGAGGAAGATTCTAGTGGCTTCTATATCCAACAGCTCTCTTTAGGATCTGGTGGAATGTGGAGCCTGCTCTTTCCCAGCTGATTTGTGAGTAGAGGCTTCACCATGGTGGTCCAGACCCTGTGATCTCTTAGGCCATTTTGAGGATAGCTCAGTCTAGCAAAAGAGAAGCATATATTGTCAGACGGATGTTTCTCCTTATAGTCAGCATTTTTTTCGAAGTGGTTTTTGAGGAAGCTCTGAGCTTGGCAAGGGCCAGTGTATGTGGAACGTATCAAAATCTGCAGCTGTTCCAAAAATTAAAGACACACATTAGAAATATATATAACATTTAAAAAGCAAGTTTAATGCCCTGGAAAGGAGTTCTAAATGAACTAAATCCTGTGGATCAGTAAGAGTATTTGTTTTGTGTGCTGAAGTAGCCTGGCAGTGTCCATTTGGTGCTGAGTTGACACTTAACAGTGTCCATTTGGTTTGTGAGTTGACACTTAACAGCGATCTGACTGTTACAAGCCTGAATTCCATTGAGACCTCTGGTATCTTAAAGCTGTGTCATTTTCCTGCCACCAAGATACAGAATAACCTGTCTTACAAGATTGTCAGACTATTTGTGTCCTGTGTTTTAACTGAGTGTTTATTGTGTTGGGTGCTCTCAGTAAGAAGTAGGTTCCGGCGACTCTTCTGGGGAGAGAAGTAGGTTTCTTGTGGTACCAAGGCATGGCATAGCACTGCTTGTAGCTCCTAGGCAGTATTTACAAACAGGAATTTGGGGTTGGACATTCAGCCCTGACTTTTTTGCCTTTTGTCTTTCTGAACTGCAGATTTTGAGATTGTTTTCATGTAGCTGTTGGCATTCAAACCTGAATGAAGTGCATATGGATTAAATCCATACTCCCACATATGTACAATATATGAACGAGCATATGAGCTTGTGTATGCTGGTATGTCAGACTAGTTATAAAGCAGTTAAAGAAAAAAGTCAGTGTGCATAGACAGTTTTGGCACTGCAGCCCTGGGAAATGGCAGATGGCCAGAGAGTACTGAGGCAGGGCCAAGATATCTGAAGAATACCAAATGCTGATGTTGGATATAGCCCCTTCTTTGCTCTGGTTTCACTCTTCACTGCCTTGCAGCTTGCCACCTCTGTGCCAGGTAGATGCTGATTCACAAGGCACAGCTGGAGGTAGAGACAGATATCCTGGGTGTGTATGTGCTGGTAATCAGATGCCAATTAAATGAAAGGTACAATTACCTGTGACTGAAATCCGACCTTGGTGAGTTTAACTGTTACACTCCCCGAATCGCTGTTAGATTCGAAATGCTCATTCAGTTTTAAGTTATTTATCTTCTTTGGTATCGTGATAGCACTGGAGACAAGGGTTAAACCTCACCGCAGTGTGGGTTGTGTGTTCATGAGTTTTATCTTGTGAAGGCTGCTCAGTTTTGCTGAATTAATCTGTCAAATGCTTCCAGCAGAGGGCACTGAGGTTATTCATCTCCAGCTCCAGTTGTTCTGCTATGGGTGTGTGCTGGGGGAGCGGAAAACGTGCCTGTCAGTAAAACGTGTGCCTCATCCCTCTCCTCTGATGCTTTTGTAGACTGTCATAAAAGAGGGGATGCTGATGAAACAGACCAGCTCCTTCCAGCGCTGGAAGAGACGATACTTTAAGCTGCGAGGACGAACGCTCTACTATGCAAAAACTGCTAAGGTAAGGTCCTGACCAGTTCCTGTGAGGCCAAGGAAGGAAGTCCGTAGAGGGGCTCTTGGAGGCAGATGGGTGTCAGCGGGAAGGCAGCCCTCAGCAGAGAAAAGAACTCTTTAGGCACCGGTCTTCAGGCTTTGTTGCCACTAAAAGATCCCTGTGTTTTGCCTCACACTTGGAAATCCATGGTTTTGAAGTGAAGCATTGTGTGGACCCATAATACTGATTTTTTCCAAATTTTTTCTCCCTTTGGTGCATGTTAGTAAAGAATGGACTCTGAACCAATAGAAAGAAGAGAATATGAATGAAAAGAGAAAGTACAGTAGACAAGCAAGGCTAGAATTTATCAAATCAGAGCTACTATGCATCTGGTTTAGAATGCTGATAGTCAACTAGATATAAAACTGTCTCCTTTCACAAGAAAAAAACCTACCGTTATTTGGTGTTCTTTTAAAACAATCCTTCAATAAAAATAAAGTCACTGTTTTCACTGTCTGAAGACAGGCCAGAGTGATCCCCAGTGGGATGGAACTAGATTTCCAGGTCCTTGATGTTGTTGGTGCTGTGTCTTTCCTTCAAATCATAAAGGGCTGTGATATGGAGCATGCTAGGCAGACTCCTTTTAAGTCTGCTGCTTATACATTGGATTCAATAATTTATTGAGATTTTGAATTTTTTCTTTCCAGTCCATTATTTTTGATGAGGTGGATCTGACAGATGCCAGCGTGGCAGAATCCAGCACAAAGAATGTCAACAACAGCTTCACGGTAGGACTTTTTGCGTTATTTTCTGTTCTTCTTGCATCTTTTCCCCACATCCCATCTCTTTTGCAGAGTTGAAAAACACATAAACAATCTTCACAGCATCTTTAACGGAAAAAAAATAAATTATTAAACTTACTGTTCTTTACAATATGATAAGTCATATTTGTGCACATGGGAAATACCTCAGGTTACTATGTATTGTGCTAAGACTTGGCATTCAGGGATTTTCTTCCCTATAAGCTAAGAGGGTTTGATAGAACCTGTTTGCACAGTGGGACAGAAAAATTTGTTCTGCTGAGAGAGTTAGAGGTGATGTGCATGTTTATGCTGGAGATCTTACTAAAGGAATTTAGTTTTTCCCGTAGGCATTAAAATAGGTAAACTTCTTTCTCTGACTTTATTTGTGTGTATCTCTGTGTGTGTTTATCTATGCATGCTATATACAGTGGGAAAGCAAAAGGAGGAACAGAAAGAAATAGCACAGAAATAACTGTGGGATTGGTTCAGGATACTCGTTAGATGTGGAATGTGTGCTAAGTAGTTGCAGTCTGGAAACGTAGTGTCCCTGCTTCATTTTCTCTAGGCTCAGAAACTGGGAGGAAAATTGATTGTATTTCTAAGGTGAAGGTGTTCTTCAAGCTCCACTTTGGAGGAGCACCTGGTGTGCAGAAAAAAAAAACCATTAAGGTCAGCCCTGCAGGGTGAGTGTCAAGCTGGTGAACAGCAACAAACCTCCACACAGCTCCTGAGGGGCTCAGAACAGAGGAGGAGGAGGCCTGGGGAAAGGAAGTGTTGCTCTAAGGCAAGGTGAAGGGGGGAGCAATCCAGGTGGAGGGAGGAATCCTTCCTTGTCCTGCAGGTGGTGATCAACACGGAGCAGTGTGCCTTGTACTGCAGCAGGAATGATCTGCTGCTCTAAGCATCTGCCAAAGGGCATTTCTGTTGTGTAGCTATAGCTTTTGCCTTTGCAGTGCCTCTGTCCAGATAAAACCCCAACACTTTCCTGAAGCTTAAAATCGCTTTCTACATCCATAGTTGGACAGGTAGGAGGCACATCTGGGTATGGTAAGTAAATAATGATATCAAGTGTCAATGTGAGGGTACAGAGAGAAGGTTTGTGCAGTGAGTTGAGTAGGAGATACGTTTTCAAGAATGTGATGTTATTTAGCTATTAATAAAGCATTTTATCCTGGATCTTGCTTCAGTTTTCTCAAATATAAATAGGAACTGATTTGTCAGATAAGTGTACTGGTACTGTGCTGCCTACTGTTGTAGTTGGGAGAGATTTAATATCCAGCAGGAAGACTGTGTTAGGGGCAGAAGGAAGTAGTGTATTTACTCTCTCAGATTGCCCCATTTGAGTCAAACAGTGAAAAGTTATTTCCAAGACTCTGGTATCAGGTTCTGCCAGTCACTGCCTTCTCTAACTGATAAAAGGTAAAGGCTTACCTTGAAATTCAGGCAGGTACAGTTTGCACTGTCTCCAGCTGAGCAGTGTATCATGGTGCTTAGGTAAATTCAAGAAAAACATTTTTCCTCTTAATTTCTATCTGCTCTATTGTGGCTCGTGGAGGTGCTTGACTCATTTACCTTGAGCTCTGAAAACAGGAAACCAGAAGATGGCCTAGTCTTGCTGTTACATCATTATTGTCAATGCTTTGGTTTCCTTGCAGTCATGCAGTTTTCTGTTGGTTTTCTTTGAGACCACTCTGCTTCCCCTCTGTATCTTCCTTTCTAAAATTCAGAGTTCTTTGTTGCATTTTTTCCCCCGTTTCAAATCAGTGGGTCATATGATTTGAGTTTTTTTCCTAAACTGAAAATATGTAGCATTTGGTGCTGTAAGCAGAGTTTTAGATTTTCTGATTTTCTTTTAGGTTTTCTGTTTTATTCAATGGAGACTGGTACTTGTGGATTTATAAAAGAATGGTTTCTTTCTGAGAAAACTCAGCCCTTGTCCAGACATCTGTACTGCCTAATGTATAGATTCTGCAGGTCAGGTTGCCTGAATGACACCTGTAAGTTCCTGATATAAAGACAAGCAACAAAAACATCAGATAAACCACTTGGAGGAACAATGTTTATCCAAAACAAAGAGGTAAACAAAGACTGGCTGACGAGTCAGAAGAGCAGCTGTTGAAAGTACATTGAGGAGCATGGGGAGGCAGCATCATGAGAGGAGAAAACCAGAGCATAAAGCCAGCAAAGGTTATGCTGCATATATAAAGAGGAGTAAGGTTAAAAAACAGCTGCTAGTAAACCTTTGACATAGGACATGACTGACAGGTGATTTGTTTGCTCTCAGCAGAAAGAAGAGCAAGAAAAGTGAGTTTTAAGGCACAGACTTCTTCCTCTAAAAAAAAGTGTGAAATAAATTCCACTGTTGTTTACTTGGTTGATCTTGCATAGATTTCCTCAGTAAGTGTATCGTGTTTGCAATGGGGACAGTTTTCAGGACTGCTACCCAGAGTTAATGGATTGATGACTATAGAATGGGCTGGGAGCCTGTGACATGGGGCATTTTTGAGCTTACGATGTTGTTCATCTCCATTCCTTGATGTGTAACGAAAAGCTTTATGCTTAGCTTTGTTCCTTTAGGTCAGGCAGTGTGGCTGCAGAGGTATTTAACAGGAAGCCTCTGGGAACAAATCTTGTGGCAGCCCCATGCCAGAGCTCTCTTCTCTCATTAGGCCTTTAGGTGTGGTATTTGCTGGTTCTGTCACATCTCTGCCATCTCTGTCCTTGGGAGTCAGCTGTCTACAAGATCAATTCTCCTGGGATATCTAGGCTGTGACACATGCTTTCCATGTATGATCCGTTGGTACATGGTGCATAGATCTCTTCCCCAGTGCTTTTTCCTAGGGTTGCTCTCTTGCACAGGGCCTTAGAGAAGATCTGCTGTGGCACAAATGCAGTGTTAAATGTGTTGTCCTGGTAGTTCAGGACCCTTTATTTCAAAGAGAGCAGTCAACTTTTAGCCTCAGCATTGGATGCGTGAGGTCAGAGCCTGGCCCTGATTTTTGAGCAGCGCTTTCTTAGCCATACCCTCAAAACCTCTTGTGATTTCTAAAAAGCAGATGATTTGGGATCACACTGGGTGCATTGGGTCTTCCCACTGAGACTTTAGCTCTTTCCATTAACAGCTTTTCTTGGACAATGCAGTTTTGCCATAATGTGATTTGTTAAGGTGCCCACGTGATGGACTAGCCTGTAGTTCTGTGAGGAGCTTTAAAACAAAATCTGCAATGAGGATGACTTCCATACTTTAATCTGGGATAGTGATGCTGGGAAGCCTAGGTTTTACTTATCTCTGTCTCGAAATGATCTGCTTTACCTGTGTCATGGGCCTGAGCCATCCATAATGCCTGTTCTCCGCTGCGATACCTGTAGGGTCTGGGGGACACCAATCACTCTCTTGCCTGTTGCTCAGGTCAGTACTTTGCCACCACAGCTGTCCCCTCAAAAGTCTTTGAAAAGACTTTGGATTGTCACCTTTGGCCAGTTTTGTAAATGTTTGTGTGGTGAACAAATTCCTCCTCAGACTGGTGTGAGGGTTGAAGATCTGCTCTTTTCTAGAAGTTGACAACTGAATTAAGGCTGCTGCCTTCCGTGTAGTTGGTACAGTTAAAGAAGTGGTTCCTTATCAGTTCATTGACCCTCTTCTGCTTTGTGGAGGATTTGGATAAAGATAAGGTATGTGTTCTGTAATACTAGTCAAAAAATGCCTGTCATCGTCAGGGCCTGGAAAGGACATCATATCATCCCAGGTACATATTTTGTGTTCCAGTATGATTCTCACATGGTGGTTTGGTAAATGTTTTCCAGTTATTGCTACCAAATGGTGGTGTGGACTTTCACCCTCATTCACATAACATGAATTACATGTGATTCAGAGCTTTGAGATCCCATAGGATGGGATATCCTCTGTGTGGAGAGGGAATTTTGTGTAGTTTGGTTCTTCTTTCTGGTGCTTTGGTGAAATGGAAGCTGGTTCAGAGCACAGTTTTGAGTGCCAGGAGCCATGCTAGTGACCCCTCCTCTTTAGTTAAAGGCTCTTCACTGGAAGAGGTGGAGCTTGAGCTCCTGAGCTTCTGTAAACCCTTTTTTGTTGGGAAGTACCTCTCAGCTCAGCCGCAGACAGGAAACAGCATATTATTACAGTCAGCGCCTGCCCCTCCACTTCATTGCCGTCAGAAGGAAACTTATCCCAGCTCCTCCTTAAGCAGGCAGCTAATCAGCTTGTGGCAAGTGGTACGTACCTCAGAGAGACTGACCACAGACGAGACTAATCCTTGCATGTCAAGCAATCTGTTCAGGTTTTTTCCTGAGGGAGCGGGCTGCTCTGGACGCTAGTTTAGAGGAAGATTGAACGTGAAAGGTAAGAGCAGGAGTGTGAGTTTTCTGGATTGAGCACTGGGAAACGTGGCACCTGTGCCAGAATAACAGCTATCAGAAGCTCAGGTTCTTTGGAATACGTTTGCTATGAGCTTTTGATGTTCAGGTGTCCTCTCCTGAGTGGATTTATGTAGATGTTTTCTCCAGAAGAGGAGTAAAGGGAAATGTGCCTGCAGTGCTGTTGGAAGTGCTGCACCCAGTTAAGAAATACTGTTTATTAACTGATGATTCACCCTGACCAATGTCCCAGGAGAGAGGAAGTATTCAGGTTAGAATAATACCTCTCTTACAGAGCGCTTGCATGACTGGAGGCAACAGTGCTTGTGGTAGGCTGAGGAGCAGGGAGTTGCTGGTGCCCCTGAATGAAAGAGTGGAATCATCTCTGAGAAGGAGTATGGATGTCATTCTCCAGCTGTATGGAAGCCTGAGGTGTGCTACAATTTTTTCGTATTATGACTTTGTTACTTAGTACTGACTGTTCAGCAGCAAAGTTGCCGGTTTCTGTCTTGTGAATTTTTACATTACTGATCTCCTCCAGGGCTTATTGATGCTGTGGAGAAATAGCATAAATTTTCATTTCTGGGTTAGTAACCCCTCTATAAACAGAGGGCAAAGTGTTTGAATTTGTGTAAAAAATCAAAATGCTGGACAGTCCTTCCTGGTGGGGAGAGTATGTTGTTGATGTTTGCAGTTCATTCACAATGAAGTGAAAGTGCCTTTGCCTCTTCATGATCTTGTGTCAAGTTGAATTATTTGTGTAGGTGCTTTTGAATTAAAATATATCCTTTTCAGCAGAGAACGCAGTGAACTCTTCTCTGAAGAGTTTGTTTTTAAAAGAAAATAGAGCTGCTGAAACTACAGAAAGTTTGCTGCTACTGCCTAGCACAGGAGCTGTGTGCCTGTAAGGCACTGTTGGAACAAGAGAAACCCAGAACAGCCAGATAAGAGGTTGGTTTTGATGGTTTGAAATACAGGCTTCGAGAAGGAGCATGTCACTTATTTTTATGAGGAGAAAGAATATAAGAACTTTTGTTGCGAGCTGTTTGCAGGAAGTACATAGTTGAACTTCAAGCTTTGGCTGATAAAGATCAGGAAAATCTGTGTGGTTTGACACTTGCACAGATTCCCCAAACTGCCCTGTGTGGCCTCAGCCCTCTGAAGAAAATGGAGTTGAACGTATGCTCCAGGGAGTCACTGGGCTTCCTAGCAAGGGAGAGGATTTTGCTCCTCTCAACAGGGTGGGTAAAGGCACCCAGAGAAAAGGGCTGGGTAAAAAGACTGATTGATAAACTGGGCAAAAAGTCTGATTGATCCCGTGACATGGTGACACAGGCCAGTCCCAGACGTCTTGAATTCTCACACAGTCATGGATTGCCCTGTTAATGTTTGGAAAAGGGAAAGATTAGAAAAGAGAGACTTTTGAACAGGATGGTTCTTTCTTCCTTGTTTTTAAACTCTCGTCTCTAAACTGGGCAAAATTGGAGCACATGTTGGAAATTCAGTTTTTGCTGGGGGTTGTTGTCTTTTCCACACCCATGTGTGTACATATTCAGGAACTGTGCACTCTTTGCTAGTGCTTGTACTCTGTTTATATTGGCAGCTGTGAGAATTTCCTTTAAAAGCAAGTGAAAAGATGAGTAGATGAGTAGATGTCTAGAATCACTCTGCTGGTTTTCCACCTTCCTTCATTAGTGCAGTTCAGTCCCCATTTCCTGTCAGAATTGCTGCAGTTTCAAAATACTTTGCTATTTTAGTAGTTTGCAATCCAGACTTTAGTGCAGTTTTTTTTCTCCTTGAGAAAAGGCCCTCTGGTAAACAGACCATTCTGAGTCACTGTTAGTCAGTGAAAATAGTAATTTAAAATCCTTTCATGTCAAGGATTTTTGAGACTCTTAATCCAGCCTCCTGTGGGAGCTGGTTATTAGTCTGCTGTCACAAAAGAAAGAAAAATATGGAGAAAAACTACCAAAAAGAAGATGAGCATGGAAGAAGAGTTAGAGAGTCTGGAAGAAGTTGCTGTGGGTGGAGAGGTCTGGCGATTGCTACTGTACGTTACAGAGTGACTCAAAAATATGCAGGAAGTTTTGAGAGAGATGAAACTACTGTAAGAAGTCAGAGCTTTAATTGTTTTACTGTGGTACAGGATAGACAGGGAGCTGAAAAGTGAAGGAGACTGAAGAGCTTTTGATTTCCTAGAGGGAAGTTTATAGCTTTGAAATCACGTCTGCCCTTGTGCCTGAACACTGGAAGCTTTTGTTTGATAATCTCTTTGCTCTTTGTAACTGTCGTGATGAATTGGGGTTTCACCTACCTTTCTGAGCAAGACTGCAGATTTCAGCTTCTTCTCCCCTTCCAGGTGAGGGCACAAAGGCAGAACAATGTGTGATCATTTGAGAGCATGTTCAGCTTTACATGAGCTGCTCTAGAAGGAAAAAGCTCCTTTTTATGCAGGGAGAGGCTTGCTAGCATTGCTTGCAGAAATGCTGCCTCCCTATTTGTGGTGCTTGTGATGTGCATGAACAGGACTTGTCTAAGTCTGGTGGCCCAGTGTGGAAAACTCCTGGGTTCCTCAAGCTGTTGAAAGCTATTAATTTCCTTTTGTGCTAGCTACCAGACTCCGTTCAACACTGCTGAAGTTAGGGGGCTGTGAGGAGCTGCTACTAACAATAAACTCTCAGTAACAGGTAATTTTCCTACCACTGATAAGGATCTTTTATTGCCCAGTGCTGTGACTTACTGAGTGCTCGCCTTGCCATGTGTGAGCCCACTGAGACAGCAGCTCCACCACCGGGGAACAGTCACACCCCTCTGTTCTTTATGGGTTTACTTCTGTTTGAGTGAGTAGGAAGCTTTCTCTGAACTATCATTTACCTTCCTAAATGGGCTGCCCTTTCTGAACAGAGTGGTTCTCTTTAGGAACTCTTCCTGGCAGGACTGTCCTTTGGAAAACAGGTAAAGGGATGCATGTGCATGTGCTGCATGAGGTAGAGGGTGTGTGGGTAATGGGGCTGTGCTAATATTCTTTGGCACTTGGTACAGCCACCCTATCCACTCCCATTGGGTACTGCTCCATCCTTGGAGATCTCTAGGGATTAACAGGCCTGAACTACCAGGATAGTTTCTTTTCTCACCTGCTAACAGTGGCAAAGACCTTGCATGCTCTGGATTTTGACATCTGTTAAGTTGTTGCTAAAGTCTTAAAATTCTCTTCTTGTCTATGCTCCTCTTACCGATTGCCAAGAGCAGGAATGTGCCTTGTTTAGGAACAGTTTCCAGAAGCCTGTAGGAATGTGACCCTGGTATGAGAGATGATAATTTTCCCAGGGATAACACTGTGACTGGTCTAGTTTCCCTCTGCAGCATGGGGGAGGATAGGGACTGGGAGAAATCCCAGCTGGAGGGTCAGCACGAGTTGAACTTGACCTGCGGCACAGCAGAGCACAGTAAGTGCCAGTGCTAATGCTCAGAGAAGATGCACTGCTGCCCTGGTTCAAGAGGGACAGATTGCAAGGTATGTGAACCTAGTAATGTAAAAATGGTCATAAAAAGACCACAACGACCACTGGACCTCCTTTCCTATGGAAGTGAGCAGTCCTGGATTTTATAGATTGAAAATGAAGGTTAAAACAGCCACATGGAAGTTGGGAATAAAATAGCTGGTGTATTGTGAACAGAGATTTGGGCACCTAAGGCTTTGAGGAAAATCTTGTTTCTGCTATTTAAAAAAAAAGGAGAAAGGAATTTGGCACAGCTATAAGAGCATTAATGACTCCTTTCATTTGGTGGAAATAAGAGTTTCCATAGGTGGAAGATGGTCATTTTAGCAGGAAATTAAGATCTGGCAGTATTAAAAAACCATACAAAACTGGTGGATTTTTCCAGTGTTACATAAAAAGCTACTTTTTCTTTCCCATATCGTGCAGGTTTTGGGGGAAGAGAATTGGTGCAGTTCTAGAGAGCTGTAACTGACCTCTGCAGTGAGTTAATGGGACCGGATTTGTTGGCAAAACTGGGTGAAAGCTGGATTGCAAAATAGAATAGGACTGTAATCTGTGGAGGAAGGCAAGCCTTGGACCCTCATGAATCTTTGATACTCATATTATTGTTCTCTTCCAAACTGTAGAGACCTACTGAAGTCATACTGCCTCACTGCCTAAGGCTTTGCTCCCCTGATGCTGAGCTACAGATTGTTTCAGAAGCAAACATCGAGACAGATGTTAAAGATTCTAACTGGTTTGAATCTCAAATTTGTGTTTTCTTCTCCCTTTATCAGTCTTCTTTTTCGTGTATTTGCTGAGGGAGTAGCACTTGTTAATCCACACTTAATCCATTTTGCCCTGTGTGAGTTCAGTAATTGTGATTTAAACACAGTAGATTGCTGGTTTGTGAACCTTGCTGATGAATACAGGTGAGGTGTCTTACTGTATTCCAGTGTTCATTTCACTACTGCTGTCACTGAAACAGGAGTTGAAATGGAAGAATGGCTGGGTCCTCATTACAATCTCCCCCAGTTTTCCTTCCTGAGTCGGGCTCTCAGGATGCCAGGATTGTTCTCCACATACAGAGCAGACATAGCAGTTAGCTATAAGTGGGGGATGTTTTCCCTACATTTGCCATATGTGATCAAACTGAAGGTTTTGCAGCTTTTAAAATTTTTTCTAGTTTCTAGGTCTCTAGAGCTCCAGAAATTCATTTTGTCTCTGTACTCAAATCATTAACTGTTTGGAATAATGCAGGATCTCTTAGGGGGATTTATGGCTAACACCTTTGAATGTAAGTCTATATTGGAACAGGATATGAGTAAAAGGAAGCAGTCAGAATTAGCAGGTGTTCTCATACCCTTACATTTGGCCATTCTGAGAAATATACACATCAGGAAAATTATATTTAGCAAAGTTCAATGTCCCCCATTTCCCCCCACAGTATTTCTTCTGTCAGCTCTGTGATTGGGCCAGTGTGATCTTAACTTGTTTTGCCATCTTTTGTGGTCACTGAGCTCACCAGATGTACTCTGATAACAAACAGTCTCAGGGCATGCTTGGCTAGACTGTCACTTTCTTGCTGAGAAGTTTCTGGGCAGCCAGAAAATGCCCCAGGTGAGCAGAGATAATAAAGTTATCTTGGGAGGCAGCAAGATTAGAGGATGAAGTTTATGCTTAACTGTTGGGGAGGGGAAGTTTGCTCAGTACAACAAAGGGTGAAGTGTATCAGATTTCTGTTTAAAATTTGGTCTAATATAGGAGTCTTTTTTGGACTGCCTTTTGAATCTTATTATTCACAGCTGTTCATCAGGGAAGGACATCCAGGGACATTAGTCCATTTTTAGAACGAGAAATGAGGAGTTTTCTTTGTTTGGATCTGTTGTTTGTTAGTTGGCTGGATTTGAAATGTCGGTAAACTGGTGTTAGTTTTGGACAGAGGAGTGCGGGTCAACATGAGAGGTGGGGATTAACAGCTGGTAAGAGGGAATGGGCCATGTGAGAGAGAGAGAGGGGAGATAAAGCTAAATTTTCAGTGTTAAGAGTGTCTGTATGTGTTTGCACAAGACAGCCAATGAAGGCATGGTTATTTTCACATTTAGGTTTTTTTAGATTTAGAGTGGGCAAGCTTGAAAATTGAGAATTTCTCTAACAGACTTGAGATGACTCATGGAGGGCACGTAACTACTTGCTGGGGACCTAATTATCACCCCCATTTCTGCAAAATGTATCTCAGGGGTTTCATATGCAGTGAGAAGTTCGTAATTAACTGGTGTCCTGATTTGGAATGTCTTTAACCCTTCCTGCCATTCCCATGAGTCCTTATGACTCTCTAGGTGCGATTAGAGGGGTTGGCAGACCTTTTCCCCCCATGACTGTGGAGATCTTTTTCTGGTCAGGATTAGATGTCAATCATATCACCATGTGATGAGTGCTGGGCATCCAGTTTCTACTAATGAGCAAAATCTAAAGAATCACACCTAGAAGTAGCATTTAAGATGAAAAAAAAATTAATATTCACTTTTTAGGCAGAACAAGCACTTTTAATTTGCATAGTTGCTCATAACTAGATACAGTTCTGAGCTGTTTTGGGGCGGGAATGTTCTGAGTTCTGCCAATCCCCAAACAGGCCAAAAATCTATGAGATTAAAAATAAATCTGAAGACTTTTTTTTAAATTCATAGTAGTGCAGCCCTCATCCTAACTCAGAAGCAATCAGATTGTTGTTTTCGTGCTCTCCGTTTATGAGAACAAGAGGTCACTGGATGACATTACTTCTATGTAAATTTAGAACAAATAAAAGGAAATGCTACTTCACCTAGTGCGTCGTCATCCTGTGGAATATACTGTTCCAGGATGTTAGTCAAAAGCTGGAGCCGGAACATAAATAGCTGGACCATGCTCATTTGTAGCCACGTTCACCAACAGGGATGACCAAAACTTGTGTTCCAGAGTGTTGGCTCATTGCAGCTGTAGCTGAGAGTGAACTCCCTGGACTCCTGGCTGGGAAAGTACAGCTTTCCAGGGGGAAGATTGGTGTGGCTTCTTTTGAGATGACAAGAATGATTTTATTTTTGTGCGAGATGTTAAATCGATCATCGCTCTTCCCTGGACAGTGCAGTGTATGTAACAGCCTTGCCCCTTTGTCAGTATCCTTCAGCAGGTGGATGTCTGGAGCTGAAATAGCTGGTTCAAGGAGAGGGAGGGAGCAGTGGCAGGAGGGGTGTGAGTGAGAGCTTCTGTTGCTCAGCCCAGTGCTGTAGCACACGTGCTGTCCACCAGCCTGCGCAGGAAGGAGCTGGCAGCTGCTGCGCTACAGGGCAGGCACGAGGGGCTGATGCTCGCCAGGTACCCAGGCTGGGCTGGGCTGGGGGCTGTGGGGGTGTGAACAGCAGAGCTGCTGAGCTGCTCTGCAAAGGAAGGGGCCCTATTAACACATTTCTGGATTCCTGATTATCCTCATTAAGTTGTTTAACTGTAATACTGCTGCGTATTAATCAGGGAAACAAGTCTGTATGATTACTTAATTTCCCCAAATAGTTGCTGTACTGGTTACATTAAAATCTTGTCTGTCCTTTATAGTGAAGTCTGAATTGTCCCAGTTTCTTCTCCTTAGGAGCAAGCTTTTTAAAGTGGTTTATTGCTTTATTTCCCATCTCTGGTGATGCCAATAAATTGCAGTGCAAATGTTGCTTTTGAACGTACTAATGGGGAATGCTCTTCATATATTTATCCCACACAGTTACATTTTTAATTGCAGTTTTGTAATTACACAATAGACCCTTTATTTTAATTCTGTGACTCTTTGGATGATTCATGTATAAAAATCTTTTGATCTCTTTATTTATCTTCTTGTCTTACAAACTTCGACTTTGTTCTTTGAACAGAGGGTTGTCTAACACTGAATGTGGGGATTTTTAAGAGGATGCAGTAGGTGACTTAAGAAGGAATTAGTTGTTTTCTATATTGGATGTTCTATCCAATGATCCAGGAAGTCAGTAGCCTCAGAAATTAATTCTTATCAAAGGAGTGTCTGTATTTCTGTATTTTATGCCAATATTGTAAATTTCTTGTCTTGTAGTGTGATTAAAAATTTTGCTGTGGTTTGCATTTTCCTTCTGTCCTCCCCAAAAGGCAGAAAAATAGGAGAAGGGGACAGCACTGAGTAGGAGTGTTCTGAAGCTGTTCTTCCCCAGTGCTCCAGAGCATGCCAGTGATTCAAAATGAACTGGTGGTTTCTTACAGAATTTGCCTGGGTTTACAGCCATGAAAGGTCCTTGGATGCTTCATCCTAGGATGTTTGGCCTTTATATGCGCTACTGTTTTATGTATGCAACTATAGATGTTCTTGGCCTTATTACCAGGAAGAAAGTGAGGCCCAGCGGTGCCTGAACAAATTAGTTAACCTTGTTTTTACTTCCAGGGAAAAAGCTGCTTCCTCTTAGCAGGACTCAGACATGCCCCTTATTCTTCTCTAACTTCACAATAATTTATGCATCAGTGGTTTCATGCTCTGGAAAAAGTTTTCTAGGGCAACCATTCTTATATAGCAGAGTTTTTGATGGAAATACATTTAACTGAACACTTTCCTGCTTTCCCAAGGAAGAAGAAACATTCCTGTGATTACCTTCTTTGGAAGTAATTTTTTTCAAGGCTGGAAATGTTTAAAGGAAAGTGAGGGAAGAGAGAAGGAGTTCTTCAAAGTTTTATTTTTAGAATAGTGTAAATATTTACTTCTGTGTGCTTACAGTTGATACAGATCAGATCATTTTGTCCAAGATAAAGTGCTCCAAATGGTAAAACAGTCTTTCTAATATGAATGGCCAGTTCTTTCTTTAAAAAGGGAATTAGCTCCTTTCATTGCCTACTTAATGTGTCTGTAACACTGGTTTCTAGGTCTTGGTTTTCCCTCTGGGTAAGGTGGTGTTATTGCAGGTGAATCTGCAGTCTGTCAGTGAAAAGATATACAGTTTGAAAATTGAAGGCCTTAAAATAAAGCAGAACTTTCCAGGTGTATCTTTTTTGTTGACATTACATCCACATTTCTTGGCGGATGCTTTGAGGCACTTCAACATCAACTAAAAGTTCGGTGTTCAACTTCAGAGGCTTTTATTTTCAGTCTGTTTTATGAATGATGATGAGAGAAGTGAGAAACAGACTGGAAAACAGCGATATCATGTATTGGGATGATGTGTGTGGGTGTTTTAAGTGTTCATTAACAAAACTTTGGCTGAATGGTTGGGCCTCAACCCAACACAATCCTAGTTTATTTTAATCCATTCTTTCAATCCTAGTTTATTTTAAAACATTCTTTCAGATGTTAGGTATAAATTGCTTGAAAAGCAGATGGTGTAGACAAACTTTTATGTACAGTATGTAGAGGGGTGCAGGAGAGTCTGGACTGCTGGAAATTTTTAGAGTTGACATAAAAGGGAGCCTTTTGATTTTTGTTAACAGTGCTCAACCTTAATGCAGCTTTTCTTAAATCCAAGTCTTGCAAACACTTCAGTATTGGTCTAATTTAAGTCAACTTGATGGAAATCAATACAGAGGTATGCACAAAGAGACAGTGAGGTAACTACACTGTGGGGAAGAAGGACTTGTCTTAGGAAGAATAAGGTTTGATGTATAGTCAAGTCTGGACTCCAGCTGAATGGGCAGCCCTGAGAACAGTGGACATGGCCCTCGGAAAAGCAGAGAGCTTTTATTTCTCTCTGCTGCCACCAGCTGACTGAAGGAGAGGGAGTTGGTGGTAGAGGACACAGGGGCTTTGTGCCTCCCTGGACAGAGGGGAGCTTTGGCCACCCTGCGTGTCTTCTGCTGGTTTGTTAAAATATTGTTTATTTAACACAGGGCAACTAATGCATGGGAATTAGTCCAGGGTACAAACAAACTGAGGACAGGATTGTTAGAGGGAGGCAAACTCACCACTGCCTCAGCCTGGTAGGGGAACATTTGTTAGAATATCTTTCAGGTACGTAGATCAAGCGCTCAGGAAATACAAGGGTTCAAATTGCTTATTTTATTTTTCCCCTCCTCATGAGGGAGGCTAAACAAATTGTAATGACTAAACAAATTTTTAGTATGATATTGTAGAGTATGTTATCTGCTTCATTAATTGCTAGAAACTGGTATACTATGCTATTAACAAAATGTCTTAATGTTCTTACCAGTTTTAAAAGTACAGTAAGTCCCTTAAAAAGACTTATGCAAGGTCTGCACATAATTACTCCTGCTACTCTGTGTTTATTTTGTGTTGTGCTGTTATTTAGGTATGAGAGATTTCTTTACTCAGTTCAGTATTGGGAATGACAGCTAAAATCTCGGTGGTTCTGTACATTAAGGAAGAAGTTAGGATGTGCTGTGATAGAAGAGAAACATGGTTCAGAGGTGCAAATGACTTTCATCATGCAGCTCTGAAAATAGCTTCAACAGACTGCACTAGCTGGTAAGGTGTTCTTTTGCTGTCTCTCACTGACATGTCCACTCCTCATTTTCTCTCTTTTCAGATTATCACTCCGTGTCGGAAGCTCATCCTTTGTGCTGATAACAGAAAAGAGATGGAAGACTGGATTGCAGCACTGAAGACTGTACAAAACCGTGAACATTTTGAGGTAATAAGAAAATGTGTTCCTTTGTATTCTGTGCTTCCTCTGCTAAATCTCAGCTTGTTTTGAGGGTCGCTTCCAGTGAAGCTAATAGAAGTCATTTTATTATTGATTATAATGGGTAACAGTGTTAGCACCTTCTGTAAAATTGATCCCAAATACATTGAAGTGATTTTCCAAAGAATGTTTGCCTTTGTATGTGCTCTGTTGGGAGTTTGGAGAGAATTTTCAGAGCATGGATAGGTTATGAAGCAAAGTTTCCCTCACACCGTCTTTTAATTTTTCAGTTATCCTCCTTGTCCTAGTTCACATCTTGCCTGCTTGGTATTCTGCCAGCTTCAGTGCATCTGCCTGCTTCCTGGGGCTGAGAGAGACCGGCACTGCCACCACATAAAGCTGTCTTGTGTTTTCCCCACTCTGATGCTTGCCTCTCTTACGCTGGCACAAGCATTTCTCTGCTACACAGTGAGCTAGGCTGGGGAACTGATCTTGGTGAAAATTTAATCCAATAAAATGGGGATAAATTCTCCAGCAGATAAATTCTTCAGTTCATTTCCCTAGACACACTTGTAGTAAGACAAGGATGAGAGGTGGTACAGGAGCTGTAATGAAGGTGTGGCTTCTTCACGTAGTCTCTTTTGCCTTAGACACCTTCTTGAATTTCAGCTAATGTGTATAAACTGCATGTGACCCACTCTTTCATAGTAACAAAGTGTTCTGTTTCTGCTTTTTCTGACTGCTTCATGCAAGTCTTCAGAGAAAAAAATGTCTTGTTGCTCTACTTTAGACCTTGCTGTAATACATTTTTATCATCAGTCTACCCAGTACAGCATGGACCATTTCTCAGGGATGCATAACTGGTACGCCTGCTCCCATGCCCGGCCAACGTACTGCAACGTGTGTCGGGAGGCCTTGTCTGGGGTCACGTCACATGGGCTGTCCTGTGAAGGTGAGTGTGCCCTTGTCTTCTGCCTGGGGAGGAACAGTCTCATTTTATTTTTGTTTTTGCCTATATTCCCAAATACTGCCATCCCTTATTAAAGTCATGTGTCTGCAATGAGCAGATACACACTTCTGAGGTATCTGAGAGAATACTCATAAGAAGACTCCTCTTCACAAGAATAATTGTATTTGTAAGAACATCCTTGTTAAATGCTTGAGTGTCAGGAGGTTATTCTTTCTCAGCTTTGGCTTAGCAGAAATGCCTGGCTGTGCACAGCTCATGCTTCTTATGAATGTGGTGACACCTATGCTGTGTAAAACGATGGAGGAGTGTGCGGCTATGTAAATCATGTCAAAATTAACAAGGTGATCGCTAAGCTTTTTACAAGCAACTGGCAAAAATGACAAGGCAAGAATTAATAGCTAGATCAGAACACTTATAGCTGATCATTTTGGTGGTGCTAAAAAGGATAGAGTGTTGCCCATGCTTTCTTCTGGAACCAGATACACACTGCCATATTAGACCTCCTGAGGCAGGGTTAATTACATTCTTCTCTTCCTCCCTAGTGTGCAAGTTTAAAGCACACAAGCGCTGTGCTGTGCGAGCAACCAACAATTGCAAGTGGACAACTCTGGCCTCAATCGGGAAGGATATCATTGAGGATGAAGATGGGGTAGGTGTTGGTCTGAGCTTTTCCTGCCTTACCTTGATATGGAAGCACTGCCTCGTGTTCTATAGCTTTTTTTCACTTCATAAATAGCAGATTCTGGCTTTCCATGGAAGAGATTTCTACTGTCAGAGCATGAGATTCTGTGTGAAAAGTCCAGCCAGGATAGAAGGGGACTAGTTTGTAGGAATAAACTGCTGTGGGCTGGGGGAGTTGAGATTAAATAATTGGAGGCATGGGGAACTTGAGCTAAGTTTCTGCAAAAGAAAAATAAATGAGAGTTTGGAACACTACTTTAGCATATTGGGATGTCTGATGCAAGTCAGTGTTTCCTGGGTAGCCTGGGATGAGTCACCTGGACTCTTTGTGCTTGAGCATGATGTAAAATGCCAGAATTGGTCCTCAGGTGTTTTCTAGAAATTGCTTTTGCTATCCTTAAACAGTGCATATAAAGAGTTACTTCTCTATGTATCTCAGAGTCATGATGCCTCCTGTACCTTTAAGATTCTGTCCCACTGTACCTTGTGCAGATCTCAATGCCACATCAGTGGCTGGAAGGAAACCTGCCTGTGAGTGCCAAATGCACTGTGTGTGATAAAACCTGTGGCAGTGTCCTGCGTTTGCAAGACTGGCGCTGCCTGTGGTGCAAAGCCATGGTGAGTTGAATGAATCTGATCATTTCAGTAAAAGGACAGTTCTTGATCAGCTCTGTGGTATGTTCTTTTAATGATACTTGCTTAGAATAAAATCTCTAACCATGCTGTCAGTGTATGCCATGAAGGACTTTATTGTTCTGCAATAAATAGAAATTTAAGTTGTGCTCAAAAGTGGTCCTGTGATACATAAAAGCGAGACCTGAAAAAAGTATCCAGCTTCTAGCCAAGCTAATTTTATTTTGGGAGTGAGCTTTCATAGAAGAATCTAATTACAGTAGACATGAATCAAAGCTTCAATCATGGACTACATTGAATTTTAAGGAGCCATTATTTGTTATTTCTACAGGTTGAAAAAGTGCAACAAACTATAAAGAATACTCAGCTATTTTAATAATAGCAATTTCCCTTCCATTGCAATGGATTGCTCTTGCCTAGCCACTGGAGTGATGCAGATCTTGCTGTGTTTCCAGCTGTCTATAATACTAGTAATAGAAGTATCACAAAATTTGTTTTTAGAATGGGGGGCTCAAATGCCAAGCAAACCCTCTATCTTGCAGTCTTTATGTACCAGAAAAGTCCTACTTTACTTGGTATTTCCTTTTTCGGCTGGCTTCATCTTCTTCACTTACCTCTTATGTCCCTCATATCTTCCTGCTTTGTGTTTTGCCTCCTTATTCTCTTGAGTTCCCAGCTTCTTCTTTTGTTGCTACTTTAGATCTGTCAGTTGAGTCTGGGATTTTGAAAGCAGAGTGCCTGAAGGCTCCTAAAGCTACAGAATCTGGTATCTGGTTCTCTCAGCACTCAAAGTCCCGGTCTCAGAAATTCAAACGGTAGGAAGGTCCATACTAATGAAGAGAAGTTGTAGATGGCTCTGATTAGATAATTTTAAAAATAACTTTATCAATAAATTAATCAATTGACATTTTTTGGTGGTTTCACCGCCTCCGCCTTTCTTCCTCTTACAACTTCTTTTGGGTGGCTTTTGGAGTTATATCACAGTGTCCAAAAGAGTCTGAATTATTCTTTTTGGTCGTGTTTCCAGGTACACACAGCATGTAAAGAGTTGTTACCAAACAAGTGCCCTCTTGGGCTCTGCAAAGTGTCTGTCATTCCTCCTACTGCTCTTAACAGCATTGATTCAGATGGTAAGTATTCCTAGTAAGTAGCACTTCTTTCTTTTACTCACAGTCACAGCCACTTCAGCTGGCACTGTTAATGCCAGGTTCTGTTAGCTGAAAATTCTACTTTTGCTGTTGCTGAAACTCGCCACTGGAAGCCATTGCTGATTCTGGCAGTGAACTGTTTGCTTTGCTTTTGCATTCAGTTTATCTCCCTGTAATATCAATGTTTGCTGAGCTGCACTGATTAAATTTATTGACAATAACTATATTGCAGGCAGAAGCAATTTGAGAAGGTTGGGGAAGCTGAAAATTTTGGCATACTGCTACAAGATAATTGTGACATTTGGCAGCATGAGGTGTGGTTCTTGCTGGATTCAGGGCTGTGCACATTTGGCATTCACCGAGTAAATGCCATAAGCACAAGGAAAATATTAGCTGCTTCATAGCTGGGCTGGGGTGTGAGCTGTTGGTTTTTCTCTCCATCCATCCCCATGGGCAGCTTCACATCTCTTGGCTTTTGCTTCCTCTCTTCCCTTTGCCCCAACAGGTTTCTGGAAAGCTACTTGTCCCCCTTCTTGCACAAGCCCTTTGTTGGTCTTTGTCAACTCAAAAAGTGGAGACAACCAAGGTGTAAAATTTCTACGAAGATTCAAACAACTGCTGAATCCAGCCCAGGTCTTTGACCTCATGAATGGAGGACCTCACCTTGGGTAGGCAGATATTCTATGGAAACAAAAAGTCCTTTGTACCCACAAAGTATGAGGGATTTATTTGATTAAGCTCATCCTCATATGTAACAGGGAACCTGTTCCTCAGAGAAGATAAACACGTGAGGTTTGGAGGGGGTTTCCTTGTTCTGTGTTAAATGTTATTGATTAGCTAAAACCAAAAATATTGTCAAAAAGGTTACTATATCCATTCAGCAGTAATAGCAGGACAGCTTGAGGCATTTTGGGGGAATTCCAGAAACAGTCCCCTGGAAGAAGACCAAGCATGGAAAGCTTGAATCCATAAGAAAACTTGTCAGCAAACAGTCTTTTAACAGGCATCATGATGTACTGCTAAGAAGAGTTAATTTCAGTTAACTCAAGTGAACAGACAGATGTCATGGATAGCAAATTAATATTGTCAGGATGAGATTTATTGAGAAATAACTTATCTGAGAAGTCTGTGAAACTTCCATCCCTCAAAGACTTTGTGGTGATATTGTGGAAAGACTCTTATGAGTGTGTTTGGTAAAGCTGGTTCTGCTCTTGGATCTAAGTTACATTTCAGACTTTTTGCCAAATTATGCTAGAAAATCTGTGGATATAAAAATAAGTGAATGCTATGAAATAAATTTGTTTTGTGTGTTACTGCAACTCTCACTTTAAAAAGTTCGGTCCTTAGGTTCCCCACTTCCAAATGTTTTTCTATTGCAACAGATTTAAGTAACTTGTGTCATTAATTGGTGCTCCTTATAATAAGAGCCAACACAAGGTGAATTTCCCTCATCTTTTCTTCACAGTGACTCCAAGTCTTTGACTAGAGCAGGGGTATAAATCTGGGAGTTTCCATTCCTGGATAAGTGATCATCGGGTTCTCCTCTCCTGAGACAGCTGTTGTGGTTCCTTGAAATAGCGTATTGCAGAACACTGGGCATTTAAAACTGCAGTGTTCTGTCGAGGGGATGTGTTTGGCTGAAAAATAATTTATAAAAGGCTTGTAAAATTAAATAGTTTTCTTGTTCCCCTCCCCAGCTGGACTGACTGTCATGAGGAATTTTGCTTTTAAGCAGGAATGGAAAGGAGGGAATCAGTTGCCTTCTTGAGCTGTGGTGCACACTTCTAAAACAGCTGCTCTTATATATTCACTTAAAAAGGAAGTGATGGTACAGGGTAAAGCCTGCTTCTTGATAATTTGAATATTTTCAGCTGATGATAGTCAGACTTGTACCATAAGATGTTGTCATTTCTGGTATTCATCTTTTGTGTGTCAGCAGCACTTGATAAAATAAGGATTTTTGTGTATTACAGCAAATCCCGTTTAGGTAGTAATAGTAAAGAAACATACATACAAAGCCAAAATAAAAGCAGGAGCAGATCTCAAGAATGTTCAGTAGGAAGCACAGTTTCAAATAGGAGAGGTTGTTTTTATTTGGAAAGGGTGAATGGAGAAATTCACACTGGTGAGCTGTTTGCCTGCCTGTGGGACAGACAAGGCACCAGAGCAGTTGCTTTCCCAGAAGGACTAAAGCTTGTGATGTTTTACATCCTCTTGCAGTTGTCTCATTGCTGATTGACTGCATGAAGATCCCAGTCTTGAAGCTTTGCTTTAATTGGTGTGGCCATGAGTGTGAAGGCAGTGAAGCACTTAGAACTATTTGTCAGAGCACTTAGAACTATGACAAATAACTAGTGTTAGGCTGGATGCAGGAAGGCTGCAAGAAGGAGTTATTTCAATGGATAATCAGCTATCACATGCTTGTCTCCTCTTCTGTGGAGACGAAAGTGCCCTGCTTTAGTAGATGAGTATGTCTTGGGAGATATTTCTGTAGTGAACAGCTATTGTAAGTTGCTAATATGTATTTATAATCCCTTAATTATAGCCATTTTAATTCATCTGTAATCTGGCAGTGACCCATATTCATTGCAAAATCAGTGCCTATTTTACGCAACACTTCCATGTTTATTACCTGGATAGGAATTATCATTTCTTTCTGTAACAGCTGATTGTTTTTCCCTCTTGTTTTTTTCTGTCTCTTCTCTGTAGTTTACGCTTATTCCAGAAATTTGACACTTTCCGGATTCTAGTTTGTGGTGGGGACGGAAGTGTTGGCTGGGTTCTCTCTGAAATTGATAGCCTCAACCTTCACAAGCAGGTACCTGCCCCAAGAGCTTGGTTGGATGAAGGAATGGAGTAACAACAGCATGGACTGAAGAGAACTTTCCTTGGTCATGGAGATGTCATTTGCCCCAGGACTGAAGCTGCTGAAAGCTTACCATAGCAGTGCTCTTGCACTGGTTTTCTGCAAGAAAGTAATCCAGTAATGGATTAGTTCTTTATGCCTGTCTCCAGTGTTTCTCCACAAGATCCAGCTTTTGGAGTAGCTCTGAGTACTTCTGCTCTATCTCCAGCAGACACATGCTCTGAAAAGGGCTGTGGTTAGAAAACTTGGGAGTTCCACATGGGTTGTGCTCTGTTCCCTTTAATTCTCGTGGTGTAGTATCTGAGTCTTGGGGATAGGCAGAAATTTTACTGGGGTGGAGATATCATACAGTCTTTTGCCTGGGAGCTGTCTGTGCTAATTTTACAGAAACACAATGGCACCACCTGATGGCTAAATATAAACCTCTAGGAGTTTTACTATAGGGAGGTTGCTCCTTGAGATGGCAGCTGTAAAATGCTTCTCTCTCAATTCACAACCAAAATTAGAGGAAATTTTTTCCTTGATTGTATGCTCATCTGGCTGTTTTCCCCATCCAGTTACTTTCTCCCACCCTAGGATTAACTGTTTCACAGTGACTGGTGAAGGAATCAGTCATGTTACTCATGGCTGTTCGTGGCTTGTGTTTCCCCATTTGAATATCACTTTTGTTTTCCTTTTCTCTAATGCAGTGCCAGCTGGGAGTGCTGCCCTTGGGAACAGGGAATGACCTTGCCCGTGTTTTAGGCTGGGGTTCTGCTTGTGATGATGACACCCAGCTCCCACAGATCTTGGAGAAGCTGGAGAGGGCCAGTACCAAAATGCTGGACAGGTGAGTAACCATCAGTAACATCATCTGGTCTTCAAGAGTTGTGTGAAGATATCCTTCCAAGTAGAACAGGGCAGTCCTGACTCTGCCAAGCTTCTGGACCTCTTTACTAATGCCAGATAACATTTTGTCATTGATAATATGCTGTCACCCTCTAGCAAGAAAAAGTGCTCTGGCTTTCCATGTCTCTGCTGCAAAACAGTAACAAGTGAAATTATCTGGGTTCCAGTGTCCTCTCTTCTGTCTCAGAGTCCTCATCAATTGAATTTATCAGCCTTTGTACTAGTTTGAAAATAAACTTACATTGTAACTTAAGACAGCCTTAAAGTCGTGACTTTTTTGTTAAGTAATTCTTCTTGGTAAATCTAAACTAATTTTTCTTGAGCTTGGCTTAGAAATGAAAGCCAAATGCAGAAGTGGATGTCAGCCTTTGGTGTTGGTATCTCCTGTATATATCTTTGTACATATAAAACTGTCTCATGTCTTCAGAGTTGCATCTTGGCATCTCTTATGTTAAATCAAGTAATGCCAATGGATTTTTTGTGGAGAGGGAAGAAATACAGAGGTGTTCCCTGTGCTGTAGAATATTTGTTCATAGTGTCATCCTTCCTTCTTCCCCAGTTTAGGCCTTCTGTATTTCCATTGCCGCTCTGTGGCTTGTTTATATCAGTGATGGCTCTGCAAAGTGCAGTTTGTTCTGCTTTGAAGTTCTAACCTGTTACATTTCAATAACAGAGGAAACCATCTGCATTGTAGTGACAAGTATGATTTTCAACAGGTGGAGCATCATGGTGTATGAAACCAAACTCCCTCGCCAGGCCTCCACTTCCACTGTCACTGAAGATTGCAGTGAGAATTCAGAGGTACCTCTCAGGAGGGGCAGGGGACTGGACCACCAGCCTTGGAGCACACAAGATAGGAGGCAGTGGCTGAGCTCCAGTGGAGCAGAGCTGAGCCATGGGTATAGCCAGAGCTGCAAAGATCCAGGGCTTTAAGTCAGTGAAGTATTATGGAGAAAGATGGAGGTTGGGTTACCAGAGTCAACAACCATAATGAGGGATGAGGAGAAGATACTTTGGAATGGAACAGAAATGAAATTACTGTCTTTGATTGGCTTCATGATGTCAAGTTGTTGAAATGGTGGCAAGCTGCATAGCAGTCATGAAAAACCCCAGTGCTTTTAGATTAGCAGTTGATCAGAGACTCTTAAGAACTGCATTGCTGATGATTTTTAGGCTCAGAATTAGTTTCTTCATCAGAATCAGGTCTTCAGTGAGTAACAGCCCTGGACTGTGGAACTTTTTCAGGGCAAAAAGAATGTGTAGAGTGATAGGTACTCTCAGAAGAGCCAGGATTTCACAGCATATGTTGTAATGCTGGGAAGCAGCACCCCAATGGCTTCTTTCTGACTGTCAACAGGTGCAGAAGATTCTCTGCTATGAAGATTCTGTGGCTGCTCATTTGTCCAAAATACTGACTTCTGACCAACACTCAGTGGTGATCTCCTCAGCCAAGTGAGTACTTAGAAGACAACTGCTCTAAATTGCACTGTGAAAATCTTGCAACAATCCTTGCATGATTTTGTTTTCCTCCTTTGTCTAGAGTGCTTTGTGAGACAGTGAAGGATTTTGTGGCTCGAGTAGGGAAAGCCTATGAGAAGGCAACAGAAAGCTCAGAGGAGTCAGAGGTCATGGCCAGGAAGGTAAAATTTGAAAACATATTTGGGTTTCTACTTCTGAAGTGTAAAACTGCTCTGTTTTCAGAGAACTGGGATAGCAGCAGTTCAGTTAGCACTAAAAGAATGAGCTACCCAGGCAGCTGTCAGTTCTACTCAAATGTCATTCTTCTTCATGTAGTGCTCTGTCCTGAAGGAGAAGCTGGACTCATTGCTGAAGACACTGAATGATGAATCTCAAGCGTCTTCCTCTCTGCCCAACCCTCCTCCCACCATTGCAGAGGAGACAGAGGATGGGGATGGGTCAGGCAGTGCTGGTGACTCTTCAAGTGAGCTTTCGGTGGGCTCGGCATGCACTGCACGGCCCCAGATATTCCGTCCCCGAGAGCAGCTCATGCTGAGAGCCAACAGCTTGAAAAAAGCCATTCGCCAGATAATAGAGCATGCAGAGAAAGGTAAACTGTCAGGAGTCCTGCTTGTCACTTCCTACAGCCTCTTAAAAAGTATACATTTCCTTTATTCTGGGGGGCAGCAGGCTTCTTTATTGGAAGCAGCTTCTTTATTTCCTGAGCCAGAGAAGCTATTCAGTAAGCCTGGCCATTTAGTTTCAGTGTCATCTCTGCCAAGCCCACCTTTTGGAAACATTGCTTGGTAAATGAGTCTGAAGTTCAAGGTGTGTTCTCTTCCAGTGGGCTGGTTTAGGAAGTTCCTACCCTCCAACACTGTTAATTTGCATTTCCTGTCTGTCCCCACCCATACCGCAATTGTGTCAGTGCAGCTCTTGGTGTGGCCTGGTAAAACAGATCTGAAAATGTTTGGGAAGAAGGGATTTTAAGTATTTTAATTGTTTCAATCTCTTTATAGCAGAGCCCAGCAAAACATTGCTGTGGTACAACTGCAGGAGAAGGCAGGAACTTCTTAGATGAGCTTTGTCCGTGGGAAAAACTTGCAATACTGCACTTTGGTGCAAGTCAGTTCTGTTCTGATGTTAACTTCTTAGGCAGGTGACTCTCTTCTCCACATCTTTACCCTTGTCTCTCTCCAGGCACAAACCCCCAATGCTCCAAGGCATTGAAAGGCATCAGTCTCCAAGTGTTAGTCATAAAGTCAGGGGTTAACTGAGACCAAAGGAAGTACTTAACAGATTGTTACTGGAGATAAAGCATTGAAGTTGCAGATGTAACATCCATGCACACCAAGGTGTGCGCTCTGAACAGCTGTGTAGTAAGTTACAAATCATTGCAATGTTTGGATTTCCAGCACTGCAGCATTGTATACACCATTTGCTGATGGTAAATAGTGGAAGTCCAGCAAACAGCCTGCTTCTGGTGAAGTAGGAAGCCTTGACCTCACTCCTCCCTCACTTTGCTGCTGCTTACCTTAGGCCAGTTGATGTTTGTGAAGTTCTTTTGGAGCCCAAGCAATTTGCCTAATCCAGCCAGAACTGGAGAACTGTTCCTGTTTCTGCTGTGTGAGTGGGTTGGACTGCTTCGTGGGCAGTTCTGATGAACTGCGGGGTCAGCACAAGGGACTGGAACAAACTGAAAGAAGGGAGTGAGCTGTGCAGGCAGCTGAGGGCATTCACAGCTGTGCCCTGGCAGGGGCTGCTGGGGAGGAAAAGACCTGTTGATTGCATGCAAAGGAAGTTTTGATTTCTTTGGGCAGCATGCTAGCATTCAAATCTTACCAGCTTTTGAGCAAACTCCAGTTACATTTCAGATGTATTTGTTCAACTTTTCCAAACTGTTTTTCTTCTTCCAGAGTGTGCAAGCTGATTCTTTCCTCTGGTTGTATTGGTTTTTACTGACTGCTATTTTCTTTCTTTTTGATTATATGTGCCTAAGTTCCCTTTTTAAGTGCCTTATGTTATTGCACCACTACAGATTAAACAAACAGGAAATTCATTAATCCTTTCATGTCTGTCTGGTTAGAATTCCTGGCGACATCTAAGTGCAAATAAATGGAAGCCCATCACCTCTAGCACACTACGTCTCGGGATGCCTGAGTACCTGTGGCCTTAAAAATAGTCACTTCTATTTAGAGCCTCACTGCTAAAGAGCTCAGCAAAGTAAACAAGGAGGCTAAGCCAGCCTGGTTCCGAAAGCTCTCCAGAGCAGAGCTGAAACAAATGATAAAGGAAAGCTTTGTGTTATTCCTGTTCTTTCCTTTAAGGAATTGGGAATTTAGAGTCTTCTCTTGTTATTTACGTGAGTGGAAGGTATTCCTTGCCAGGAGAGCTGTGAGGCACTCACTTACTTTATCTCTTTATACAGCTGTAGATGAGCAGAATGCCCAGACCCAGGAGCAAGAGGGCTTCCTCCTTAGTCTCTCAGCCTCTGAGGAGGGCAAGGAACTGAGGAACGAGGATAAGATTTCCGTGCAGTCGTCACACAGCAGCAGCTATGGAGTGTCCAAGGGGAGGAGCCAGAGGAAAGGTACTGCTCTGGGACTGCCACCATGCAAGTCTTGCCTGTGGATTACAATTCTGTTAGTTGTAAAAAGGGAAGGAGGTGTTATGTGTATTACCTTCTGCGTTCTCAGATTTTTGCATGTTTGCTCTACAGGCCTTGCACACTTCTGTGTTCTAGCCTATGCATTATACACCTCATTTTTTGCTACATCTCTTATGGCTGGTCCATGATCTTAGCATATGAAACCTAGGATTCAGAAATTTTCTAGCGCTTCAACCAGTAATCTGGATTCTCTTGACTTTCAGTGCTTGGACAAGGACAGTCTAAGCACTTTTCATGTTGCCCTTTGCAGATGACAGAGAACAGCAGCCAGTTTGCTTTAATAACTGTGTTATGTGAGTAATTTGTTTGAGATCCCCGATCACTGCAGATACATTTGGAACTTCCCGTGTGTATTGATTTGCAGCCAAATTCCCTGTCCGTTGTGCTGCTGGCACCAGCTTTTTCTCATCTCCATTTCTAATATTTTTCTTGTGGCATTTTGGTACTTCCAATCAGCAGCACATATGTGACACCTATGTCTCTTAATGACTGGTTCTGTCAATTCTTCATTTTCTAGGGGCTCAAGTGTTTTGCTGTTGAGTGATTCCTAACCCAGTCTTGCTGCTTGGCACATGCTGGTCTGAATCACAGCACTATGTTTGTCAATAGCCAAGTTTGTGTTGTGTTTTACAGCCTCCAAGTCTCCTTGCGAAAGACTAATAAACAAAGGAAGTTTGTCACTGGGCAGCTCTGCATCCCTTCCTCCCCAGACAGGAAGCCGGGACAACTTGCCAATGCTGAACACAAAAATCCTCTACCCAAGTAAGTGTAACACCCACCACTTCCCACCAAGGCAGCCAACTGGAGCATGGGTGACTGCAGCACAGGCTGCAGTCCCCATGTGAAAACACGAGATTGTCCTGCCAGATGCCCTTTCATGCAGGGCCAGCCATGAGAGAAATCCCTTTGTGGATAACTGAAAGCTGAGGCTTGGAATGAGCTGTAGTGGTTTCCAGTTTGTAGCTAAGACTTGGACACAGATTTTTATTAATGCCATGAAATGGCAGAATTTCGATGCCAGTTGCAAGGAGATATTTGTCTCAAAGTAACCATGAGAAGGGGGAGATGATGCAATTGAGAAAGGTTTGTGAGGAATGGCAGCCATAGGTTGGGAGCAGCAGTTCCTTTATGTGAAGGCTGAAGTGACTGGAAGTGCACAGACCCAGCAGAATTCCCACCTCCCACATGATGTGCAGCAACTTCTCCCCATAACTGTAGCAGTATCTTTCCATCTCTTCACCCAAATTACTTGTTCAAGTTGCTCCTTCTGGGAGCAGAAGATTTCCTTTCTCTCTGACAAACCTAATATTTGTGGGTCACCAGTTAATAATTTAAGAAGCAGAAGATGATAATTCTTGAACAACTCGGATTATAGCTTCAGTCCTGCTCCTTTCTCTCTGTTCACTGTCTCAGGGATATTGCATGTCTCACTCTGGAACATAAAAGCTGCTGCAGAGAGTACTCTCCTATTTTCCTTTACCATATTTCTATATAGCTGTGCTGCTAGCCTTAGGCAGAAGCCCTTCTCCTTGTCAAAAGAACTAATCTTTGGAGTGAAAGCAAGCACTAATGCTATTTGCTTTCTTCATGAATGACAGGGAAGAATGTATCAACTCTTATCTTGTCTGTGAGATTTACCTGTTTTCTGTTTATTATGAATCATTCTCTTCTCCGTGGTCAATTTTCCTACAGATATCCGTCCTGGCATGTCAGGTTCTTTGCCTGGGAGCTCTGTCATCAGCCGATTGTTGATCCATGCTGATCCCTTTAACTCTGAGCCTGAAAATCTGTGAGTATGCTCAAGAGCTTGAAGGGAGGAAGTGGGCGTTTGCAAACGGACCTCAGCAGAGAGGGGGATTAGTTTATGGACCAAAGTAATGGACTACAGCTGCCTGGAGTTACATAAATGGATCTGTATGCTGGACTCTATGGCTTAAGGGTCGACTTATGGAGTTACACATGCAGTGACACATCTGATACAATTGGGCTTGGTGGTCTTTTCCAATCTAAATGATTCTATGTGAGATATGCACCAAATGGTACTGAGACTTATGAGTGGAAGTTTTGTTCTTATGTTTGGCAGTGAATGTTACACGGAGAAGTGTGTCATGAATAATTACTTTGGAATTGGACTGGATGCAAAGATTTCTTTGGACTTCAACAACAAACGTGATGAGCACCCAGAGAAATGCAGGTGGGTTTGGTTTTAAATGGCCTTTGGGTTGATGCCAAAAGTGACTGAACCACTTCATGCTTCTGTGTGGTTTTGAAGCTGATTGTGTACAATGTGCTGAATAGGTGTATTGTCTACATAATGCTCCTTCAAGGCTTGAAATCATGATGGCAGAGATAAGTTACTGATTTATTACTGGTTCGTTATGCTTTAAGGTATTTAAGTTGCTACACTGGTGCAGATTTAGCACATTGGTTCTGTTCATGTCATCTCACTCACAGATTTTTCTCCTGGGCTTGCTATTTAGCTATGGGAGAAGCACATCTCAATTCTAAATGTGGCAGAGGCTGGTTTTGATGTTGATCCTGTCTCAATACAAACCACAGGTTTGGTCTTTTGAATAGCTGAGCAACTACAGGATGCTTTGTGTAGCCTGGGATTGGCTACATTTGCTGTATATGAGCCAATAGAGCCAATGTCCTGGTGTATGAGATGGACACGTTCTGTGCCAGGGCAGTCTGTGTGTGTTTCTGGTAGTGTCTGCTACTCATGCTTAATTCCTACCTGACCTTTATTTAAAGGGAAGTCGTTTCCTAGCACAGTGACCACTTGGAGCAATTGACCCTTTTGGAAGCAAAGCACCTTTGTGGTTTAGGATGTAGCAGGTAGCATTTCGGTGTGAAGTTTTTATTCCTTCTTAGTGAAAAGGTAAATGTCTGTGCTGACTTTTTCTCTTTTTGTTTGCCCCCTTAGAAGTCGTACTAAGAACATGATGTGGTATGGAGTATTGGGGACCAAGGAGCTGCTGCACAGAACCTATAAAAACCTGGAGCAAAAAGTCTTGCTGGAGGTGAGGAATTAGCATGTTCTTCTGTTCCTAAGACTGGGATGCCTAATTCCATCTCTTTCAGGCACCGTGATTTTTGGCATGGTGATTTGGTGACATTTGCCTGGAACAATGTACTTGGCTATATGTCACCCTGAGCTAACTAAAAGTGGCTTTTCCTGGTTCTGAAGCGTAGCTTGTATTCTCAGCTTAGAAGAAATATCATCCTGCTGGAAAGTATTTGCTGTTTCCAATGCAGTGTTCAGCATGGATAAGATTGTTATGTTATGTGTGGTATCTCATGTGAACACATCATTTTAGATGTTGGGTGCAATGGAGAGCTCTGAATTTAACTGTGCTATAATGTGCATCCAGTTGGAAAAGAAATATTTTTGTATAGGTCATCTACAGTGTAAACAGGTAGCTTGCAGGAGAAGACCTCATCACATGGATGTTTCAGGAGTTTTATTCCGCTTTCTTGAGAAATAAATCAAGAGGCTTTGCCAAGCCTCTCGGGTGTGCCCTGTTCCTGTTAGAGGAAAGAAACAAGAGTATCTCTACAATCCGTGTTTGCCAGAAGATGTGTTGCTCGTGAGGTTTGAGTGGATAACTTCTACTCTTCTAGGCCAAGAATGAACGGGAAGAAACCTGAATTAATGTATTACTAAGATGGTGCTGGCTATTTTCTGTTCACAGAGCATGTGCTCTGGCAGGAGGGTCTCTCTCCTGCTGGGCTGAGAGTAGTGTTGCCTTCATTTCTGTGCAGTGCGATGGGAGGCCAATCCCTCTGCCCAGTCTCCAGGGGATTGCTGTACTCAACATTCCCAGCTATGCAGGAGGCACCAACTTCTGGGGGGGAACCAAGGAAGATGATGTGAGTATTCTCTAAGACCATACAGGAAATGTTTCTACTTAATGTTGCTTTTGAGGTCACAGCCTCTGAAAATAGTGCTTAGAAGAAGAGGGCAGAGGGGCTGTCTGCATGTACTTTCTGCTGGATATGGCTGAGATACTGAAATCCAAACTTGAGCAGCTTTCATACCCAGGCAGTCTATAATGATTCAGAAAAAACATCACCAGAGCATTTGGACCTGCAGAATGCTCTTTAGGTTGACCTTGTCCCCACAGAGAAGTAAAGAGAAGTAAAGCCCCCTGACAGCAAAGGCAGCTAGATTGACTCAGAAACATTGTATTTTTTGGAAATGGAGAGCCTTCTCTCAAAAGAAAAATTACTGCCTTGTGGCCTACAGCCTTCATATCTGCATTATACTTTAGCCATTGGAAACCTCATTTTTCTCCCTCCTAGCTCATTCCAGATCTTCACCTTCCAGCCTTGTTGTTAATTTTATACAGATTGAAGAGCACAATTGAAAGCCAACCCCCAGGTTGGCACCAATAGGGGTTAAAGGAAATCTCTCCAACAGAGCTGTGCCTCAGCCAAATTCTCTCTCCCTTGTGTGTGGCAGACATTTACAGCCCCTTCCTTTGATGACAAGATTTTGGAGGTGGTAGCCGTGTTTGGTAGCATGCAGATGGCAGTGTCACGTGTGATAAACCTACAGCATCACCGGATTGCACAGGTATCAGCTGCTTTTGTGAGCTCTTCTGGCCTGCACCCTCTCCAGCTGGTGACTTTGTAAAGCCCTTCTTTCTGCTCTCTCTGGTCCATGGAAAGAGCATCCAACAGGGCTGGAAATGTACATGCTCAGGGGCAATTTGACTATGGAATTGTTTGCTAGCATTCATTGTAGTAGGAGTTAGACCAACAATTCAAATACAGATTAGTCCAAAGACAAAGCAGGTGTTCCCCACTCCTCGAGGGTGAGGTGTGTCCTGCTGGCCAGAGGTATGTCCTGCTGCCCAGACATGTGTGCCTCAATTAGCACCAAAGCTGCAGTACCTGGGGAGCGGGGCTTTGGAAAGACAGAGATGGCTTATGCTTTTGGAAAATCAACATTTTAGAGCTTTTCTGATCCAGTCACTCCTTGCAGTGCCGGACGGTAAAGATAGCAATTCTTGGAGAAGAAGGAGTTCCTGTGCAAGTGGATGGAGAAGCCTGGATCCAGCCTCCAGGTTACATTTGGATTGTTCATAAGAACAGGGCACAGACCCTCACCCGAGACAGGGTAAGAGCATCCTGAATTCCCTGTGCAATACACACGTGTTTCGATGTCACATATTTCTGGAGAGCGTGGCAAGGACCACATGTGAACATTAGCTTTGTGAATGCAAGAAGCATATTTTATTACACTCCATAGACCTTCTGGGAAATAATGTGATTAAACTTGCATTCACCACTTGGGAAATGGCATAAATAAGGTTGTTTATGCAAGCTGATTTTACTTCCTTTTCTAGGTGCCTTGTGACAGTGTTTCTTAACATGCTTGCATGCTGTTTTTTCCACAGGATGCCTGCCTCGCCAAGTGCTGTGGATTGTCTAGATTCAGACGGTCAATGTTTTAATTTCCCATTATTGTTCAGTATGTGGCTTATACCTCATTGACCATGTAAAACAGTGTCTTATGCCTTGTTCAGAAGTGTGTGTCAGTCTCATCTCATAATTTTCAAATATATCTGATGAGTACCAGCAGATAAGGAAGCCTCCTTGCTCTTTTGCTGTATGATTGAGCAGTGGTCAGACAAAGGAAGGGATAAAGACCCTGCTATGGCACAGAGAGACTTTATGAGTTCTCCCAACTCTGTGACTGTCCATGCATAAACAGTTCAGTTGATAGCAGCTCTTCATACTTTTCAACGTAACACCCCTTTACCCAGCTTCCAGAGAAAATCAAAGTCCTCTGCAATGGACTCACCTGCTGAATAATGAGTACAACAAAGGGAAAAAGGGAAAGCAGCCTTATACAGGCCTGAGGTACATTGCCTAGCAGGGAGTTACAAATATGACAGTATGAAAAGAAAGCAAAGGTGGGCATACAAAGCCCCTGTCGTAGAACGGGGCACTGGAGACCTCTTACCTGGGAGAGCAGTGGGTGTTGATCATAGAACCACAGAATGGTTTGGAAAGGACTTTAAAGGTCACCTAGTCCAAGCCCCTGCCTTGGGGAGGGACACCTTCTGCCTGGTTGCTTTAAGCACCATGTTGCTTAAAGCCCCATCCAGCCTGTGGTCTGAATGTTGCCAGAGATGGGGCATCCACCACTTCTCTGGGCAACCTGTGCCAGTATCATCCCCCTCATTGCATAAAAGCCTTCCTTGTATCTAGCTGAATCTGTCCTCTTTTGAGTTCAAAGAGTGTCCTGTCAGCTCTGATGTGAATGTTGTGGAGAGGAGGCAGGAATAGTGCACACAATCTTTTGTGAAGGGTAAGAGAGCATCTGAAGCATCTCACTGACACTTGACTGAAGGAGATAGCACAGAGAGCAAGAAAGAACAGGATTGCTGCTGTAAAGGTAAAGGGAGGGAAAAAAGGAGAGGCAACCTATGTGTGGGCATGATGTGAAAGGTGACATGAAGCACAAAAGATTGAGAGGATGAAGTAGTCCCTTGTGAGTGTGCTATGTGTTGGGCCATCAGAAGCCATAGCTATGATTGTGCCAGCCCATTCCTAATTGCCTACCAACTTGGTTTTGCAGTCACGGAATTGCTGATGAGGAAGAGGTTCCAGTTTTGCAGTTGCACACTCAACTTTGTCTCAACTTATCCTTGTTTTTCCCACTGTCCTTTTAAAAGTCATTGCATGCCCCTTCTTTCACAGAGCAAACCTGTCCTATTCAGTTGAGGTGGGGTCCTCCCTTCATGCGTGTGACCCTGTACATTTGGTAACATTTTTCAAATGTGATTTGGGCTATATAGTTTCCTAAACTGAAGATGGAAAAACTGAATTCCCTTATTTGGCCTCATTTGGACCACTGAAGACTCATCAGCAAGAGTGAGATCAGCAGGTAGCTTGCACTGAGCTGGCAGAGCCTGGTTTTCCAGTATCAAGGGCAGCAGGGGAAGGGAGTGCTTTACCATTGGCCTCCATTATTTTCATTTTCACCATATTCAATACTGATCCTTCTACACTGGATCTGTTTTGCTTCTTCCCATATCACTAGCTGCTGCCTACAGGAATATCAATAAGGTTGTGAATGGGGCAGGTCTTAGCTCTGAGTTCAGCTGCTTGGCCTACCCGTTCCTGGGGAAGCCTAGTTTACTTCCAGATAAAGAGGAGCCTTGAACATTTTTAATTTCGAGCTCTGAAGTGTCACAGTGATACTGAAGTCTAAAGGTGATACAGCTGCTCAAAGAAAAGGCTGTCACCAGTAGGGAATTTGTTGGATTTTGTAAGTCTGGCCCTAAGAACTGCCGAGTAATTTTGACTAAAATGATGCTTAAGCAGAAATTCAGCCAAGGCAAGCATGTGGTATGGGAAACTTCATCCCAGCCAGCTAGTTAGCAAAGTTATAAGCAACTTAACTACTGGGCCCTGCTGTGAAAAGTACCTGCACCAGATCTACATGTTTTACAGGCATAGGCACAGTCACTGGGTTTTTAAAGGAGCTTTACAAGGTGCCTTATAGTTTGCTTGCTGTGTTTTTAGGCGTTTGAGAGCACCCTGAAGTCTTGGGAGGACAAACAGAAGTGTGAGTTGTCACGACCCTCCTCTTTCTCTCTGCAACCAGAGATCATGTCTGAAGAAGAATCCACCCAGATCATCCAGTTTGGTCAAGCTGCAGGTGCTCTGATCCACAGGTGTGACTCAACTTGCTTTTGGTGAATAGAGCCTCCTTTAGGGCCTGAAGTTCTTGTCTTGCTTCTTGTGTCTGGAGATGTTCATATTCAGTCTTACCTGCTGCATTGCTGGTCCCATGTCACTGGGAGTAGCATCATTCATCATTCAATGTCCCAGCTGCACAAGGACTGAAGTTGAATAAGCTTTCTTAGGCCATTTTGAACAAAAAATGTTACTTTTATGAGCAAACATGGATCCTTTAATCCCGAAAGAACCTTTGAATACNTGATTTATGTAATTCCATTTTTTGTCTGCAGCAAGAGTGACTGTTGAAATTATTCAAAACAATTAATTAATTGTTCCAATTTCAGCCACTTACAAACAACCACCAGGGAAGGGAAAAGGAGGAGTTGCTACTCTGCTTTGTTTTTAAGAAAGGGGTCACTGATGTGCCATTGATGAGCTTTGGTCCTGGGGCAGCGGTGGCTGCTCCCGATGGCCGTTCCCAATGGCCATTCCCGATGGCCATTTCCGATGGCCATTCCCGATGTTTGTTCCCAATGGCCATTCCCGATGGCCATTCCCGATGGCCATTCCCGATGGCCGTTCCTGATGCTCAGTCCCGATGGCCATTCCCGATGGCCATTCCCGACGGTCCTGGCGCTGGCAGGTCCCCATCACCTCGCCAGCCAGCCTGAGGAGCGTCTGGCGAGCAGGCCCGGTCCGGCCGATGTAACACTGTTTGTAATGAGAAATCTAAACAGGGAATGGCAGCGAGGCATGACAGGAATGTGTTTCCATTGGAGAAGCCCGTGCAGAGAAAAAGCATAAGCAAAGCCATGTCCAGAAGGCCTTTCAGCTGGCCCGCACGGAAGACTGATGTTATTGTACACGGGCTGTCACGCTGCCAGCCCTCCCTCACGGGTTTGTTTTCTCTCATGCTCTCCCTCTCCCTCTCCCTCTCCCCTCTCCTGTTGCCTTGGCCTAGCATTTTGCTGGTCTTGGACTCTGTAAGTCAGGTTAGATGTTGTCATCCAGGAATCATTTGCTACAGAAAATTTAGCTACGTGAGTGTGCTGTGGAGCNGAATTTGTTGGATTTTGTAAGTCTGGCCCTAAGAACTGCCGAGTAATTTTGACTAAAATGATGCTTAAGCAGAAATTCAGCCAAGGCAAGCATGTGGTATGGGAAACTTCATCCCAGCCAGCTAGTTAGCAAAGTTATAAGCAACTTAACTACTGGGCCCTGCTGTGAAAAGTACCTGCACCAGATCTACATGTTTTACAGGCATAGGCACAGTCACTGGGTTTTTAAAGGAGCTTTACAAGGTGCCTTATAGTTTGCTTGCTGTGTTTTTAGGCGTTTGAGAGCACCCTGAAGTCTTGGGAGGACAAACAGAAGTGTGAGTTGTCACGACCCTCCTCTTTCTCTCTGCAACCAGAGATCATGTCTGAAGAAGAATCCACCCAGATCATCCAGTTTGGTCAAGCTGCAGGTGCTCTGATCCACAGGTGTGACTCAACTTGCTTTTGGTGAATAGAGCCTCCTTTAGGGCCTGAAGTTCTTGTCTTGCTTCTTGTGTCTGGAGATGTTCATATTCAGTCTTACCTGCTGCATTGCTGGTCCCATGTCACTGGGAGTAGCATCATTCATCATTCAATGTCCCAGCTGCACAAGGACTGAAGTTGAATAAGCTTTCTTAGGCCATTTTGAACAAAAAATGTTACTTTTATGAGCAAACATGGATCCTTTAATCCCGAAAGAACCTTTGAATACAAAGGAGTTTTTTTCAGAAAAGAAACAAAAACCTCTCAAGAAGCTCAGATGACAACCTGGATTCATGTAACCCTGATGCCCAGCAGAAATTTTTGTACAATGCCCAGAATGTATGCTTACCTGCTCATTCTTTAGTCAGGCATTCCTTTGGGCCTCTGAGAGAAAATTCCCAGTCATTAGAGAAGGTTGCTATAAGTGCAGCTGCCTTTCACATCACTCTGGTCATACTAAAAATGTCTGGGTTGTATTTCAAACTGATCCCAGTTTGTGTGCAGAACTGAACATCTTGTGCCTGCAAGAGCTGCGTTTCCTTTACTGTGCATGCTCAGTGTGGCAGGAGAACTGCCCTGCTTTGCCAGAGGCTGTGCCCCTGCCATGATCCCGGCTTGGCTTGTCGCTTGGGAGGTGTTAAAATGGGGTACCGAGTCAGGAGTGATCTCCTGCTTTGAGCATATGCTAATGCAATCTGTAATTCTCTCTTTAGCATTCGGGAAATAGCTCAATCCTATCAGGACATGGAACAGGAGCTTGCCCATGCTGTCAATGCCAGCTCCAAGTCTATGGACAAAGTCTATGCTAAATCCAAGTCTACAGAGGTACTGCTACTATTCACTTGGCATCTCCCATTTTGTCCTTGCTCCGGAGCTCTTGGTTTTCCATTCTGACTGACCAAAAGTCTTGCTATTCTAAGACTTTCCTTTTGACTGCTTAGACCTCTGCACTTCCAAGCTTAACTTGTACATGAATTGCTTCTCTGCAGGGTCTGAACTGCAGCCTTGTTGTAGAGATGGTGAATAATGTCAAAGCCCTGCACAATGAGACAGAGCTGCTGCTGGCAGGCAAGATGGCACTGGTAAGGAGCACAAAGCAGGAGGAAAAAGCAGNTTGCTACAGAAAATTTAGCTACGTGAGTGTGCTGTGGAGCTTGGAGCTCAGAAAATACAAGAATTGTTAACTTGGTCTGGGCAGAGTACCTGCTCTGCACTTCCTTTCAAAAGGAGGAACTGCTTTGTTAGCTAGGAATTTCAAGGCAAGGGCCTGGCTGTGTGTTCTACCATGAGGCTTTTAACTCTGCCTTCCTTCTATTCCTGATCCAGCAATTAGATCCTCCACAGAAGGAGCAGCTCCAGGCAGCCCTGGTAGACATGGACCTCCAGCTGAGGAAACTGGCAGACATCCCTTGGCTGTGGCAGCTTATGGAGCCCTGTGATGAGGAGGTGAGGAGGACAAAGGCCATTTCCCTAGCCATTCTCTTTTTCCCTAGTTGGCTCTGTGTGTTTGGCTTCCTGTTACTATATGACTGATGTGAGAAAAAATTATTAAGAAATAAACTTGACTCCCTAGGGCTAAAGAAAGTAATTTCTTGCTAAGATCCCTTGCCTAGCATGAGATCAACTTTCTCTGCTTCCTTTTCTGTCTTGATCAGAAGGAGTTTAGGATTCTTTTCCTTTCTTACAAGATCATGGAGCTGAGCTGATAGTGATTGTTGCTTTTAGTCAATTCCAATCAGTTTATTACTGTGTGCTTGATTTTCCCTTTCTGTTCTTGCAGAACCAGATGCTGGATTATTCTAAACGCAGCCGCAGTGGCAAATTCCGCCTGGTGACCAAGTTTAAAAAGGAGAAGAACAACAAAAATAAGGAGACTCACAGTAGCATGGGATTGCCGGGTACCAAGTCTGCTTGTTCATTGTGTCTTTTTGTCACATCAGTGTGGTCACACCACTACCTGGTCTTGGTCTGTTTCCTCACACATCCTCTCCTCTTGTTTCACCTGCATCTGCCTCTTCTTGCAGGTCTAGTCCATCTTTTTCATGTGGAAAACTAGCTTATTGCTCCCTTCTGAATCATGGTCCCCCTGTACCATGCAAACATTCTTGAGCAGGAACAGAAGGTACCCTCTGAAGAATTCTCCCCTATAGATTTTCGGGGATAGTTCAGAGGGTGCTTAGGGAAGTGAATTTGAGAATTTTGGCATTTTAAGTATAAAAATGACTGCGGGGCTCAAGTCCGTGTAACTCCAGTCTTTTCACTGCTTGTTCTCTATGATACAATAAATGATATTTTTCTCATTGATTCGCCTTCAGGCTTTAATCAAGTTTCATCTAATTGGCTAGGGATCAGCATCACCACAGGTGCTCCCTGACCTTTAATCAGTACTGGTCAGTAGATAAAAACTGGCCATGAATCAACAAATTGCCATTCAAGACACTTTCTCTCTAAATTGGTCTAGTTGATTTTTGGTTTATGCTCTCCTTATGAAAGCTTTCTTCCAAAATTCAGAAGTATGACCTGTTCTGTTGGCTCTTGGGTCCTGTCCTCTGCCATGGAGTTGTGGGTACAGTCACCTGTCTGACAGGCTGGTGTTCATTCACTGCCTCCCAAAACTGGGACACTTTCTTATTCTCTTACTTAGAGACTGTGCAAGGAGGTGGAAGTCTAAACTCTTCCTCTCTCTCTCAGACTTGGGGGAGAGAGGTTGCCATTTTGTTTACTGAGCACAAGTGGTTATACATAATAATGTGCAAACTAATCTGTGCTGTGATTCTCCATCATATATTTTATGAATCTGTTGTTTTGTACACAGAATTTACACAATGAATTTACTCTTCTTAAACATGGGGGTAAACTTGAAAAAAGTTATCCCCACCAAAACAAATACGCACTTCCTCCTGGCTGTACTGCAGCAGGCCTCTTCTTAAGAGAAGATCTCTTACCTTTTTTTGCCCTACCTCCTTCATTCAAGATTGAAGGTTGTGCTGCCCTCCCCTTAGTTAGGGGCTGTGGTCCTGCTTGCCCTCCTCCTCTGGCACTGAGTGCTGTGGTGTCCTCATCTCTCCCTGTCTCCCGGGGTTCTGGGTACTCAATGCACTCCTGCTTTTCCATCTCTAACAGTTCACCTCTGGGGAACGGAGGAGGTTGCGGCGTGGCTTGAGCACCTCAGTCTTTGTGAGTATAAGGATATCTTCATCCGGCATGACATCCGGGGCTCTGAGCTCCTGCACCTTGAACGGAGGGACCTCAAGGTACTTTCACGGTCGGCTCATGAGAAATAGCCAGCTGCATCTGCATGACCTCCTGTGTTGAATGTGCTTGGAAGTGGTCTGCCTGCTGTTCATTCCAGGTGCCTTGGCAAGATGAACAGGTTGACTACAGCCTAGTTTTATTTTCTCACTGTTTTGGTTCACCTGGTTTTTAATAGCAGGGAAGTAGAAGAGCTGGTTGAGGGACCTCCTGTCCAGTTCTGCCACAGCTTCCTGGAGATGTGATACAGTCCAGCACACAGATTGCCAATAGTGTTCTTGAGAGTCTCTGATTTTAATGATGGAAGTTTTTCTCAGCTACTCTACCATCTTTGCAGAAGGTGCTGTAATTGGGAAGATTTGGTTCTTACCATGCAGTGGCTGGACAAATAGATCATCACACTTCTTTGTTACGAGAAAAAGTGATTGTGCACTTTGATGAGGCTTATGGATGGAGAGAATCTATTTTCAGAGGGCTTAGCAACTACATTGCACAACTTTTCATCTCCTCACCAGGAGAGATTGTTTCTACTAGGAAATTGAAAGTGATGGTGCTTTGCATGTGCAAGAGACTTGTGTCATCATTCTGGTGACTTGCAAAGAGCAGGAAAACACTGGGTTTTTTGAAGTAGTGTGTGGCATTTGTTCGATGCCCCTTGAATCTTTATTTATCATTTTGACCATCTTCCCATGGTGAGGTTTGCTGTAACCTGTGTACTTGACCCCTCTGCATGTCATCCACCTACAGCCTGTTTGTTGCATGGTACCCAGCTATCAGATGTAACTGCTTAGATCTTCCTGCATGTTTTGGCTACTAGCTTAGGTCCTTGACATCTGTGTGCTCTTTCTGTTCTCACAGCCTTTGACAGCCAAAGTAATTTGTGTTTCTGGCTAACAGTCTGCAGTTGTTCCTCTGCATTGCTCTTTGCCTGCTCTGCATTCCTTTGTAGCTTTTTGACATGTGGTTTGAGACTCTGTATATAACCCTCAGGTTTGGAATTTTTCTGGTTGGTTTCCTCCTCTCTTTTTAACTGGCTGACTAGTTTGTAAATGTTGCTTGGCCACGAAAAGGAGTTTCCCTCTGCCTTTCTCTGGAAGTAAGGTTTTCTTTTTTCTTCCAGGACCTGGGTGTGACCAAAGTGGGTCACATGAAGAGGATATTGCACGGGATCAAGGAGCTGAGCCGGAGTATTCCTGCCAGCGAGGCTTAGCCTCTGTTTTCACAGCCTGTGTCTACCATTCTCCCTAACTGCACAGCAGTCACCTCACAAAGCAGATGTGCTCACAACTATCTCTGCTGAACAGCCAAATTTTAGCTGTTCAGAGCTCATATCAACCAAGCATGGTGCTACTTTTTTCCTTTGGGGTATGGCTATATCCACTGGAGAGGCGCTTCCTCTGCGGTTGGCAGAACCTCCTGGAGAGAACTCACTCGCTGTTTGAAGAGCCATGTCCTGTGTCGTGGGAAGTTCTGGTACCAGGGACAGTGCAGGATTCCTGAGAACTGCAACACAGATACCTTTGCTGGATAACTTCATCACAGTAGAGTCATTCAGGGCGAAAGATATATTGGCCAGTCTTAGTTCAGAAGCATCTGACAGTCTTCTCAGACACAAAATTTTCCTGCTCATCTGTGTGTCACACCTGTATTTAGCATATTTAAGTGGGATAAAACCTCTCCTTGCTTCTTACTAATTCCTTTTGAATGTATCTGTAGTTGTGTGCAATTTGCATCTAAAATTCGAAGCCAGTCCAGACCTCTTCTGACGAATATCCAGTGATTCTCATTCACTCACACTTCTGCAACAGACAGGGTTTGCACCAGCTGGCGGGGCCTTCTGCTGGACCTGCTCTCCTCTTCCAGCCAGGGTCAATGGTACAACCTTTAGGTTTTCACAAAAAATGTGGTGCTGAGTCATGGACAATTGTTCAGAAATTCCTGGCAGTAAGAAAAGAAAATTCTGGAGAGCCAAATGGTTACAGGAGATCAGCTCTGACATTCCTTCTTCTGAATTCATCTTTGGGAGAACAGATAAAAGGGAGAGGAAAGCTATTGAGCTGTTTGGGCTGCACAAGAAGAGAGATATGGGACAACTTGCTTCATCTTGGGGGAGGGTGCAGCATGACTGGCAGTGGCCAGGTGTAGCTTCCTGCCTGTTTAGTGCCACAGAACAAACATGAGAGCTGTTTCTATACTTCAGCTTGCAGTGCAGAAAACTATTTCTGTCACAAAATATGTGATTTAAGTCTAGTACTTCTATCTTTTCACCTGTCTTGGTTTCAGTAGCTTTTCCACCTTGCTTCTCTTTCTTGCTGCCTTGCTTCTTCACTCCAGGATGATACAAAAGATGAAAGTAGCTCAGTTCTCCTGGGCTGTACCCCTAAGAGATTCCTTATTCTGTCAAACATTGGGGCTCCTGTAAGAGCACTGAGAGAAGGAGGATTGCTACCGAGCAAACGAACATCATAATGGAAATTGGAATATGTTGATAAATTGCCTTTGGTACCAGCAACAGTGGAGCATGGAAAAATTAGTGCCTCTGAATTAGAGTTTCTAGATGGCTGACTCCAGTTAGATGGCTGTTAAAGCCCAAGACCAGCATGCATAGTTACATCACCATCTTTATTGCTGCAAAGGGAATTTGGCAACAGTCGGTGCTGTAAAACTTGAGAGGCAGCAGAGATTTTTAATTACTCACCATTTTCTGTGTATTTGGTTTTTTTTAATTATTACAGAGTGGCACCTGTCTGACAATGGCTGCAGACAGAAAAGCCCACATACACAGTGACATAAAAGATAATTTGCTGAGGATGTAATTCTTCTTTTTTTTACTTGTAAGGATTTTTATCAAATTGATATCACTTCTTTAGTCTAAAACTATCAGTCAAGTTAGTTTATGTAAAGATTTGTCAGCTTATAAAGGCTCAGGGCTGATTTCATTTCAGCTGGGCAAACTCCATTGAATTCCCTAGTATTTCACCAAGGGTTATTCTGACTCTACCTGTCTGTTCTAACCAGACACATTCACCCATGTGTCTCCTCTCAGCCTGGCGAGTGATAGGTTTTGCTCATGAAAAGATAAAAGAAGACTAAATGTGCTTGATCCAGCTAGGAGCACTTATGGTATAAATACTATGGGGCCTGAGCAGGAAATCTGTCCAGACTTAGCCCTGAATGTATTTCTCCATTTATATGTTGGCAATTGCTTCCATAGCTGTATTTTTATTTATCAGTACAGACTCCATCTAACTATATTGAATTCCTGAGGTATCAGGTAAGTAAGAAATGCAAACATACTGTATTGTCCCACTTGCTTGTTGAGGCACAGAGCAGTGTCTAGATAAAAATAAGGAGAATCCTCCTTTGGAGAGCCCCAGGATACAGCGATCCTCAGTGATGGTGCAGTGACCTCACAGTGTACGTGTCCCACTGTCTATCCCAGAACTGTGTGTGGCTGGGACATCCATGTGCCTTCCCAGGAGAGTACAGCGGGAGGCTGAGGCAGGTGATAACTCCAGAGAAGAGGTGAGATCTGTGTTTGTTCCTGTGTGTAGTGAAGGAACTGTTCTGTGGACTTTCCCCAGGCAGCCTTATGGTTAGAGATGCATAAACAATAAGCACTTGCCTTGCATAATCTTTGAGGGATTAAATTCTTGCTTCCATAGAAACAGCTCCTCTCTCCTCTTCTGCCCAGAGCAACAGAGGAATCCAAAGAGTTTTTACATTCAGGTGTGTTCCTTGATTCATCCCATATCTATCAAGACCTGGTGGCCGTTAGCCATTTGCATGAGTGATGAGGCCTGCACAGATTCATCTTCATTTCTTCTGCTTTTATGATCTGTATGTCAATGCCTTCAGATCCTTTTTGTGCATGTGCACATTTATCAAAGGGTTGACAGCCACTATATTCCTGTGTTACTTATCAGAGGCAGGGAGGGAGTTCTGCCTTCTTTTAAGAGCTAGAAAACAGGATCTGCGTTTAACCTGAGTGCCTTTGAATATTTATTAATGTATAGATCTAAAAAACCCCAAAGGGTTGTAGTTCTGTGTGTCTCACCAGGAATAGTGCAGATTACTGTTGGCGAGATTTTTGTGAACAGATGAAGACAGTTTGTGTTGAACATCAGTGAGCACTATCTGCAGAGTAGGGAGCCAGGTAGAACTCTGGGCTACGTTATTCTGAGTTTCTCTTCTGACATCTGATAATTTTTTGTGGGAGAGAAACTCAGGAAAGATAATTAGTAAAAAATGTGCTGCTTTGCCAAAAAGAGACTGTCCAGCAGTCTCAGGAGCACCAGCCTGAGAGAAGCTAGAACTGCACATATCACACAGGTCCCTGAAGAAATGCAACTCCTGTGAAAGCCATGTGGCACCTTCTGTTTGCATCCCTCACCCCTGGCAGTGGCTGCAGTGAGCTGGGCACGGGGTTTCTTCTGCTTGAAAGAGGCTTCAGTCCGTTCTCTGAAATTCTGGCACCATCCTGGATATTTAATGGCAGATTCTGGGGAATGATGGTTGGGGCTAAGTAAGATTGCATGCAGTGGAGACTGGAGGGAGGTTTGGCTGTTGGCAGTGCCCTTGAGGGCTGGTACAACCTCTCTGTTGTAGCTTGTGGGATGTCAGCAGGAGCCAGCACGGTGGCCAAGGGGAGCTGTGCCACTGGGTGCCTGAAGGTGCTGGCCTGGTACCTGGGAGCCTCCAGCTCTGCCGAGGCCTTCAGTGCCAGTGCTACAACTGCTTCTGCACCCAAATTGTATGGAAAGCTTTGTTTGTTGTTTTAGTGTTATTTAAAAATGTGCATAATAGCAATGTGATTTATAAAATAGACTGTTTACAAGACATATTTTGTATCTTAAGATGTGTGTACTGTAAAAAAAAAAAGGAAAGTATGCAAATGACGTTTTTCTACAACTGTCAGCAGTTGACTGCATGTCTGTATCATTGTCCACCAACTGTTGTTCCTCAGGGGTCACCCCACCATTCCTGTAATCCTGTCAAAAGCATCAGGAAGCAAGTGAATCCCTGTACAGTCTTGGGAAGAAGGTTTTGTGCCTTAAGAATGGGACCTGCTTCCCTCCTATTTATTTTGTTTATTTATACAGTGATTACCATGGAAATGTCTCTTGGGGGTTTTTTTTTGTACATAGTTTACTTGTTGTAAATACTTTTTTTCTTGTATATAAAGTAAACATGTTTCCGAGCTTCCAGTAAGGATTCTCTGTTACTGATTTCATTGTGAGAGCGCTGCTGTGCCCATTGGGTGGGAACCAGCTAATAAAAACCTGTGCTGTGATTAAATGGTTTTATCCTGGCTTGCATCAGAAGTTCAGAACTGTTCCTTAGAGAGGAGTGGAACGGTAAATGTAAGTGCTGTAGACTAATTTTGTAGCATTTTTTGTGTTGGTTTAATTGGCATGGAGTAGAAGACATCAGGTAGTTTAATTTTTTTAGCTATGTCTTGCAGTGAACAAAAGTGTGTCCTGAATTTCCAATCTTATTTCCGAGACTATACCAAATCTTAGAAACAAACATGTATTCAAAACCACATAACCTACATAGTAGCAACTGGCCAGGTCAGCTACAAACATGAGTAGTACATGTAATACAGGGTACTACCTGTGTTTCTATTTAGGTTTCCTATTTTAAGTTTCCTGTTTTCAGGTGTGTTTCATAAACTTAATTTGGAGCAAAAATCTATTGTCATTAATCTCAGCTGAAGTTTTCTTGTTGAATAGCCGAACTGAGGATAAAGAACATACCAGTGGAGCTTTGCAGTGCACACACCTTCCCTAGCTGGGAAATGGATGCAGCAATTTTTTTAGCTGAAGTCTCAAATGGATGAACTTCGTTTAAAGAGAACTTGTTTTCAAGCAAGTCTATGGGCAAATTTGTGAGGGAAAAAGGAAATAAAAGTTTTATAAGCAGTCAGAGCTCTCCTAATCAGTCTCACGGGATGTGAGCTGAGATTCCAGGGGAGCCATCTTTCCCTAACCTCTGGTGGCACTTTCCCTGATGTGTACAGGTAATTTGCATGAAGATGTCATGAACGAATGCAGGAAGAATTTCTTCCTGCAAAAGGTGGTCTAGCATTGGAAAGGGCTGCCCAGGGAGGTTTGGAGTTCCCATTCCTGGAGGTGTTCAAGGAACAACTGGATGTGGCATCCAGTGCTCTGGGCTGGGAGACAAGGTGCGGATCGGTCACAGGTTAGGCTCAATGGTCTTGGAGGTCTTTTACAACCTAAGTGATTCTGGAATTCTTCTGCACAGCTCCCAGAGGTGCCACTGCAGACACTGTTCTCAGAGAACTGGGACATGCTGGTTCCTACCACCTCCAAGGCAAGAGAACTTCTGAAAAGGATTGGGGGTTTTCTCTAAATGCTTAGTGTTCAGAATTCAGTAGAATATTTTGTTCTGATGAGATCTAACCCAGGACACCAGAAGATGCAACATGCTGCTACAAGCATCTGGTACCTGCTCATGGCTATCACGGTTTAGTTCCCTTGGCTATTTTGTGAAATAGAAAGTGAAGTGGGAAGACTTAAAAATTGCAATATGTGTCTCTTTTGGGTGATTGTGTGCTGTGAGAAGAGGGCAGGATCTTTAAAGAGACCTCAGCACTGGGTATGTACACTTGCAAACTATATATAACCATTTCTGCTTGCCAGAGAATCAAAAGGAAAAAAAAGTTTGAGAAAGGCAGAGTGGGTGCCTCAGCTATTTTACTTCTCCCCTGTATGCAGGTAAATGGTCAAGCTCTCCCTGAGCTCTCTGTTTGTTTAACAACTAAAAAGAAAGCACTTCATGTCACTCCAAAGAGTAAATATCTGAAGTTATGGATTAACTAAGTTCCGCCAGAGCTCATGGAGGAAGAACAGATCACGCTGATTCCCACTGAATAAAGTAGTAAGTGCTTCAAAAGTATCGTATCCTTTGAGGTTTCCAAGTACAGCTTGCTTTAATGGAGCATGAAGCTTGTAAAAAATGTCCAGTGATGAAGGGAGGGTGTCAGGACAGGCCAAAAGTGTTCTGGGAGAGCTGCTGATGTATTACAGGGAACGAACAAACCAGTCTGGAGGGAATCTCTAGCGAATGGCTGCTCCAGAGCAGAGCATTCAGCAGGGAAGCTGCTCTGTGAAAAGCAAGTGAGTGAGCTGGCTGAGCTGGATGGGTGGGAACTGTCTGCAGCAGCGTCTTGTGCCACTGCAATGTGTTCTTCTTGACATCTGCCTTCTCCTCAGGTGACTTCTGCTGCAGGATGTGGAAGCTCCTCACCGTAGGGCTGCTGCTGGCTGCCTGCTCTTCACGGGGCTGCGGCACCTCAAGTAAGTGTTCTTTTTGAAAGGTGGCCTTCAACCTTCCCCAGTCACTGCAATTGCATTTCCTGCTCCTCTGTTAGTCAGAGGGTGTGGCTGGAATCGTTCCCATTAGGGGGGTTTGACTTCCTTTGGCAAAGACTGACAGCCAGTGCCGGGGCCGTGGCAGCTGCCTGGTCAGAGCCCTGCTGAGCCCCCTGAGCTGTCAGAGTACCACAGGGCAGGGGCTGGAGCTTGTTTCTGCAGCACGGCACAGACAGCACAAACGGTGTCTAGGGCAGCCACTCTTGCTGTACTGGAGAGAGGCTGTTGCTCTCGTAAGTGTCCTTTGGGAAGCACCACTACCAGTTTTCAGCCAGCCCTTTTCTCTGCTTATGCTTTCACCTTTTTACTTGCAGTATTTTACAGCAGTAAAGATGCAAACCAAGTCCTGAGAATCCAGAAGCGGGCAAACACTTTCCTGGAGGAGCTCAAGCCAGGCTCTGTGGAGCGTGAGTGTGTTGAAGAGCGCTGTGACTTTGAGGAGGCCAGTGAGATATTTGAAACCAAGGAAGCAACAGTAAGTTGTTTTTTTAAGGATGAGTGGGAAACTTAGCCAATCAATTATTTTCTTAAAATATTGCAATCCAGGGCAAAGGAGATCTTGCTGTCAGTACTGAACAGGATGTCTCCTGGCTTCTCTGGTGTAGGCATGGTTTTGAGTGTCACTGTGTTACAGTGATTGTCAAGTTACCCCTCTGAGGGCCACAAGGCTTGGCTACTCAGGCATGTCCCACCTGGCCCACTCTGGTAAGGTTTAGGTCCCAGACAGTTAATTCCAATCCTTGCTTGACCGCATTGGCTATTCTTGCTGCTACTGAGTTTTTCCTAGTCCTTCCACACTTTCCGTTTTTTTGTCCATTCACCAGTCCTGGCTGCTTTTCAGTGTATCTCCCAAGTCTCCCAATTATGATTTCTCTTATCATTATGTTCTCTCTCTCCTTCTCCAAGCTCCTATTTTGAATTGGACACTATGTTTACTGTCTGCTGATTCCTGCCGCTTTCCACACTCAATTGTTGTGTTGGGTTGGACTCTCTGTTGCTATTTAGAGCAGAGTAGGCTCAAAGCATTGCATGACCAGTCCTTGCTATCCCTCAGACCCCAGAGGAGAGAGGGGCTGTCGTTGGAATGCCCATGCTTTGTCTAACTGGGCTCAAGTGAACTCAGGTGACTTACTGGCAGTAAGTGCCAAGAAAATAGCCTGCAAGCAGAGCAAGGGGGGGCTATGCTTAGAACAGACAGTACAGGATGATCACTGGCTGGTTTTCTTGGTTTGTAGTGCCAGTCGCTACATTGCCAAGAAGAATGAGACTGATGTTACTGCTATGTCCTGTTAACCAAGACCACAAAAAAAAATCCTTCACCTGTTAAAAATAGTTTACTCGCTGTAATACAAGTTTTGTTTCTCCACAGCTAGATTTTTGGACCAAGTATGTAGGTAAGTAAAGACTCCTAATCACTTTTCTGTGCTTCCTCAGGAGTTACTAGTACTCAACCTTCCTCCTGCCATGTGTCATACACTGATTCAAATTCTCATTCTCATAAGGCGTATGCAGAGGATGTTTTCCTGTTCTGTCATACAAGCAACCTTCCTAAAACACTTGAGGTGCACCTGTACCTATCATCATTCCTAGAATTAAGGAAATGGTGAAAAATGCTCTGATACTCTAACCATGCCTGATGTGGTCCAGCAGTAACCTGCTGCTGCCCTGCCTCCCTCAGGCTTTACTCTTTCCTCCCCTTCTGCCCACTCCACTCACTCTGCGGATGTAATTGAGAACTCAAACTGATGGCCCTGCCTCTGGCTGAGTGCCACAGAGGTGTCACCATTAAGTGCCAGAAACATGGCTGATACTTGGGAGTTTGGGGGGGGGTGGTCTGTTCGTGTTGAACTGACCCTCTGTGAGCTCTCTATGGTTCAGAGACTGAGTTTTCCTACCTCTGTTTCAGATGGAGATCAGTGTGAGAAACATCCTTGTTCCAACGGGATCTGCAAGGACAATATTGGAAAATTTTCCTGCATCTGTAACAAAGGCTGGGAGGGCGTTTTATGCAGTTATGGTAACACTGCATTTAATCCACTATAAAATAACATCCTTTGGGACAGGGATCTCTGTGTGATAGGGATGGAGACTTCAGTCATTGCACAGCATACTCTTTCTTTACTAATGTAATTTCTCTCGCTTCTCGGTGTGGTAAGAGGTTTATCTGTGCTTATCTAAAACAAAATTAACTTTGTGTTACCAGAGGAGAATTTTAGAGATATGAGATATCTAAATTTTGGACAGTACTGTAAATAACTGTGCAAAGCAGGGGTTTACTTTAGAATTGTCAGCACAGGTATTATGGTGGGATTTTTAAATATAGGGAAAAACCCAATCGACTGCAAATATTTTATTACTGTGATGGTTCCTTCCTTGGACAAAAGCTGGATACCGTATTTAGGGATGAGCAGCATATGTCATGTATCATCAACAGTTTTCACTGTGTGACTTGGCACATAGTGACAGGGAATTTTCTGTTCTCCAGTCTACCTGACAGTAATCTGTTTCCTCTATCTCCCCACTGCCTGATTCTGGAACTAGGTCTGTTTGCTAAGGGCCTGAGTGTCATTGAAGTCCACAACTGTCACTCCAAATCCATTGACAGCTGTTACCCACTTGAAGCACGATGTCACTTTGCCACCTTACCTTTCTATGACTCTTGACTTCCCAACTCCTGTTTTCTCTACAGAGGTCAAATACAGCAACTGTTCCGTGGATAACGGGGGCTGTGAACATTTCTGCAGGGAGGACCCTGCCGAGCAGCGTCGCTTGTGCAGCTGCGCATCGGGGTATCAGCTCAGGGATGACCACACCACCTGTGAGCCTGTAGGTAAGAGCAGGATGTTTGTAGTCCAGCTTTGACAGATGATTTTTCAGGGTGATGTAAAAGAGTTTTAGGGGAGATTTGTCTGCAGTACACTTTGTACTCTTTTTCAAAACATCTATTCCATGAAGACTAACTCTGCCTGCATTTCCCAGCTCCATACCCACTTTATGGCTCTCAATCCATGTTTGCCTTACGGAGACATAGAGGGGAGTCAGGAGACTGCCTCCTCTGCTGAGCATTGAGGGATTTCCATGAAGCCTTTGAACAATTTTGCCTAGGTTAGACAGAGGAAATCCTCTAGAAAGAGGATTGGGTGATCTGGGCTTTGCTACTGAGCTTCTCTGCATCTTCTGCAGTGGAGTTCCCCTGTGGAAGAGTGAAGTCGGACTACATTGAAGCCAAAGCAGACTTCAATATTCGGCTCATTGATGGAACAGTTGGAAGAAGGGGAGGCAGCCCTTGGCAGGTAAGGAGAAAGAGATTCTTTGCCACAAAAAGTTCAGGCTCTTTCTGAACTGCTCTCCTGCCTCTCTGCTCCAGAAAGGCTCTTGCATTGGTACTGGTGGTGTCATATGAAGCTAAGATTCCTTAGCTTTTTCAAAAGCATCCCAAAGGTTGGAGTAGCAGGAAAAAAAATTTTTGTATCTGTGAGTATATCTTGAGTATTCTTATTGCTGTTGCCAAGTTTTTGACCTACTGTGCCAACACTGCCAAAAGAGAGGATGGTGACGGCACTCACCTGCTCTGTTGCTCCATCCTGGGGAACTCATGGTGTGTGATGTGTGCTTCAGCTCCTGCAACAGCCTTCCACTGGGAGGTGATCTTCCTGCCCTTTCTTATAAGCCTTGTCTGTCTTAAATTCAAGTTTGCAGATTTAATCAGCAAAATATGCCATGGCAGGTTGGGTTATTGCAGAGAAAAGGGAGACCTCACAGAACTTACCATGGAACTAATGAATGCAAATAATTAGGGCCTGGTTCCCTTTGATATTAAAGGGCCTAGGGTGAGAGCTGCAGCCTGAGATGATGTGCTGTGTCTGGTGTGGGACGCACTCCTCATTTGTGCTCTGTATTTCAAAGTTTTGAGTACAAAGTGCTTCTTTGCAGTGACCAGCATTACGCTATGCTTATCTGGCTGAAGCTAGCCCTCACCCAGGAAGGACATTCAAAATTTTTTTTTAGGTATTTCACAGAGACTCTATTCATAGAGCTTTTGTCCCCCTGTAGAGCTTTGGCTTCAGTGAATGTGACATGCTTTGGTGCTTGATAAGTCTGGGTATTTGGCAGCATCCAAGAAGAATGAGTACAGTATTCTGTGAGCTGTGCTTCATGCAGTGTCACACCTCCCTTGTCTTGTTTCAGATTATGCTGCAAAATACTGAAGGGATGTTTCTGTGTGGGGGTGTTCTCATCCATCCAGCTTGGATCCTAACAGCAGCACACTGCCTTGAGGAACACAAGAGGTTCAGAGTTAAACTTGGTATGGAAAATCACCTGTCCCTGTATTTTTTTAAATATAACTGTTTAATTCCTAATATTTATCATCTCACGGAAAAGACTAGCAGGTTCTAAAGACAAAAGTCCTTGGCTGTAGGAGTGGTCTATCTAGGTAGTATTTAATATGTACCTTAGCTTAGAACAAAGTTTAGTAAAAGTCTGATTTTATTTGAGCCATTATCAGCCTTACTCTGGAAGTGAGCTGATGGCTTCTAAGCACTGCTGCTGGTGCTTGCAAGTAGAAAGCCTTGGTCTCTTCTGCCTGTGTTTTTCTGGCAATGAAAATATTTAAGGCCATCCCAATACTGAAAAAGTCTTGATCCCAGAAGGAGAATGTCACAGGGTCTCTTCGTGCCTTTTCATGTATTTAAACACTGTTACTTTAGAGGTGCTGCAGAATGGCAACACTGCCTTTACTTGCTCTGCTGCTCTGGAGCATGAGAAAATGTCACTATGTCAAGTAAGTGCTTCTCCTGAATTAACAGACAAAAATAATTAGTGTTTTATTCACGCTTACATCGATTTTTTTGAGCAGTGTTTTCTATCTACCATTGGTGCTGAGGCATAACAGCTCAACTGCTTGCTTTCCATTAGTGAAAGGACAGATCATTCCCAGCATTTGTGAAGAGTCCTGCCAATGCATTGTCTGTGTATATAGCTTTAAAAATAGACGGTCTTGTGCATGTTCTGTACACAGTATGGATGTGCAGGTTCTTGAGAGCAGAAACAATAAGTATATGTACATCCAACATAAAGAATTAATTGAAAAGTATGTGATGTAGCCTTGGGTCCTCTTAGTGCCAGAATATTCACCTTTTCACAGAGAGACATCTGTCACCACAAAAGCAGTTCTCATCAGAGAAACCCAGAGACATCTGTGAGGGATAAGGAGGAAAGTTTTGGATGAAGACCTTGCCATGTCCATGGGGACAGCCAGGAAAATGTTTGTACTGAGCCTACACAAGTGGTACTTAACCTGTGTGTGTCAAGCTGGGATCCCCCACACCCTTCTGGACTTGCCCCACTGCTGCTTGCCATCCACAGGAGCAAAACGGGAGGGGGAACTTCCATCTGAGTTTACACTCAGCTTGGGGAGAAGTCTTGTAGCGGTGCTTATGTGGCTTTTTAGTATCTGAAAGTTAGTTCTCAGAGTAGCTGAAGTTTTGGAAGATGGATTTGAGAATAACACAATATTCCTGTTCGTGGTCTGGTTCCTGCATCACCATCCCAAGAGCATCCAGAAGTATGGTCAGAACTCCAAAAAGATAGAGCAGATAGGTGGATGTAATGATTAAATTCAAAATACTCTTTCTGCCTTCACAGTTAATATTTTTGTGCCAGCAGCAAGATTATGATGGTCCTTATTGTGTAGAAGGAGCTTAATGTGTTTCCACAGCCTCTGGGTTCAGTACCTCTAGGTGTACATCCAGGATTCCTGGAATTTAAAACTCTAGGAGGGGATAACCCACCAGAAGTCAAAGGGTGTCCCCCTGGGGGTGAGGGAACCTGTCACTGTAGTGTGAAAGGTGTCACCCTTGGTTGATGGGTGCCTCAGGATGGAGACAGTTGGTGGCTGTGCTGGTGTACAGAGCATGTGACCCCATAGGAAGTGTGTTCCTGCACAGCAACTCTGCCTTCCTCAGAGGAGATGGTCTTGAGTCCAGAGTTATTTCTGAGGCCTAAAGCAGAGTTTGTATCTGTGAAGGCAGGAATAAAGCCCTGCCAGCCAGCCCCCAGCCACGGTGGCTTCACACTGCCTCAGGGATGTGGACAGTGTCACCACAAAGAAAAGAGATTGTGATAGGAGAGAAAAACCAAATTGTGATTGTTGGCTCAATACTAGCAAGTCCATCAAGGGGCTGGTGCCCTTAGTAAAAGACATCAGAGCAGTTTCAGCTGTCTGCTCCAGCCATGTGTGAACTGTCCATTGTCTGTCTGCAGAGGAGCAAGAAGAGAAATTCAGAAATAAATGGTCTGGAAGACCAAGATCCAAAGCTGGATTTAAGGGAACTTTTGAGAATATATTTCTGTAACTACTGTGGCTTCTAAGTCCCTATATTTGGAGACACTCCTTACAGAGAAGAACTTGCAGGACCCCATTGACAGCCTGCCAGAAAACCTAGCTCTGCCTTTCCTATTGTAATGCATCACAAATGCATTTCTGGCCCTTTTCAACGTAGCTTCTTGCTTGCTGTTCCGTAACTGCTTGGCCTACAAAGAGCCATGATCCTGTAGCACAAATAGCAACTGAGGAGAGTTAAGCAGTGAAAAATTCCTTAAAATACAGATGTAAGATTTCAGAAAAGAATAATCTTCCCCATTAGTTAACTTTTTCTTACAAATCATGACGTTCAGCTGTCCAGGCCCTGGCTATGCAACGTAAAGCTCATGTCCTGTTGTAAATGTCCTGTTTTGTGGTGTGCTTGGTCTCCCAGCTTTTAATGCTGGCTCCAAGAATGTTGTTTTCCTCCTGAAGGTGACTCACGTCACACAAGTGTACTGAAATATGAACACCACAGGGCAATTTGGTTTCTCAGCTGATGACCAGAGCTCTAGAGCTCTATAGGTATTAATGATTTACATAAATATGAAAAGTTTAGAGATTTTTCCATCTGTTAAGAACACTGTTAACTTTTGACATAAACAGTTGTATTACAAGAAAAGTTAAAACATGTAGTGCAGTCCTAATGTGTGGTGTAATCCAGATGCTTTGGTCTTCAAAATAAAGGAAGCTTTGACAGCATCTGTCATCTTGTTTGCTCTTCCAGGTAAATTCCGTTTCCGTTCTGAGGCAGATGAGCAAACCATTTGGGTTGATAAATGGGTGATCCACGAAAATTACACCAAGAAGACCTCAGATAATGACATAGCCATGCTGCACTTGGCGGAGCACGTGATGTATTACAAATATGCGCTGCCAATCTGCCTTCCCACCCGCAACCTGGCAGAGCAGGAGCTGATGAGGAGTGGGAAGCAGGTGGTGGTGACGGGCTGGGGCAGCAGGAGCGAGCATAACAACAGCTACAGTGCTTCCCTCAGGTACATCGAAATCCCCATCGTGCCCCGCAACGAGTGCGCCCAGGTCATGAGCTCCCATATCTCTGACAACATGCTGTGTGCTGGGAGCCTGGGAGACAGGAAAGATTCCTGCAGGGGGGACAGTGGAGGCCCTATGTTCACTAGATACAAGGATACTTGGTTTTTGGTAGGACTGGTAAGCTGGGGTGAAGGCTGTGGAAGAAGGGAGAAATTTGGAGTCTACACCAAAGTTAGTCAGTACCTGGAGTGGATTCATCACCACATAGATATGTCAGCTCCTTTGAAGGGTTGATTCTGATCCAGAGTCTGGAATGTTGTGGCTCTGTGCTAGTGACAGTATGCAGTATAATGTACTGTCAGATCTTCAGTATTAAATATTGAGTATGTGTTAACCTTGTCTACTGTTTTCCTTGATATCTATTTTTTTTCCTCCTTTTTTTCCTCCTTTTCATTGGTTTGTTGCAGGTTATGTTGTTTATTTGTGGCATGGTCCTACTTCGGCCTTACAGGCAGGAAAATATTGTCTGTTAGCTGAGATGCTGTACATACAGCATTGTAGAAAATAAAGTTGTCCATGGTCAGACAACTCATCTTTGAAATAAAAATGTCAGTTGTGTAAAGTGTCTTAACTGGTTGGGGTGGAGGCAGGAGGGGACAGAGAAAAGAGTTTTGCAAATAACCCTAGAGATGCAGTTCTGTCATTTCACATGTACTGTAAGGTATTACCCACAGTAATTGTTTTGGTTTGCTCGGTGTTTGTATAACTTTTCTTTCAATCCAGTGAAATTTTTATTATGTCCTTACTACCTCCAGTTCTTTACACCTTACTCTAGTGTTCACAGATTATTGATTCAGCAGGTGACTGGAATTTGTCTGTATTTACCATTCTTTGCACACTTGGTGGTGGATTTTACCCTCCCAAACTTCCTTAAGAAACTTCCTTAAAAGGGAATGAGAATTCTCTTCACTGTTATTCACAAAAACAAACAAACAAACAACAAAAAAACTCCTTTAATTCCAAGCTTTTGCGGGCTCTGTTTATCATGAAGTCTGTAATTCTCTTCTAATTAACAAGCAAGCAAACACTTCTGTTCTTTCCTGTTCTGGTGGATGCAGTGGGCTGCAGGCTGTGTTAGCATTGCCAGTGCTCTTACTGATAAATACATGTTTGTTTGCATCCCTCTGTGTGTATGTCAGTAAATAAAATAAAGACATACAGCACAAATAAGTCCATAGGAAGTAGCAATAGTCCAAGTGAAGTTTAATATCACAATTTATACTTGTTTCTAATTTTAGTACTTGAGACTTGTTAAACATAATTAATCTTGTAGAAAGAAAAAGGAAAACTATCTCTGCTGTAGTGATGTTTCCAACATCTCAACGGGCTTGGATGCATGTTTGGATCAGTGAAGAACTTCAGTCTGCTCTTGTGACAAGACTGTTAAACAAAAAACCCCCAGGTACAATGAAATTTTATTACAGTTTGTAAGAAATTTAATGTATCAGTAAGGAGGCTTAGTACCTCTTAAATTTGTTCCCTCAGAAGCTGTGTCTGTGCTTATTACCCAAGTGAGGCTTTTGAGTCATGCACTGAAGAAGTAGCAGTCAAGCCAAGGGCTTCTGTGTCGCTTGCTGGCTCTGTCTCTCTCTTCCTCTTTTTGCCTTGGGACAGGATTTAGGGATGGACTAATGTTAAAGAATAATGCTTTGAACAGCAGCCTTCCCACCAGGCCTGGACTGGGAAGAGGGAACCTGTAACACTGACTTGCAGGGAAAAACACAGTTGTGTTCAAAGCCAGTAAAGCGCAGGTCTGAGTAATGGCAGAAATTGTAATGTCAGAGTGGCTGTGACAAGGCAATATTTGCCTGCCTGCAGGTGACTGCTGTGAATCCTCCTGCACACTCCCAGCTCTGCATATTTCAGCAGAGCTTTACAGAGCAGCTTGTGTGTTTTCCAAATCAGTTGGTCTTATCTGCTGGAAGGTGATGGAGTGTCAGAAATCTGCTCTCAGAATCTCCATATTTTCCTGAATAAATCTGTTGTAAAAGATGGCTTTTATTACTGAAGGATATTTTTAAAGACCTTTTGATCCTTTTTTTAATGCATCTGTGTATATGTGTGGAAACACACATGCAGTTTTCTTCTGATTTTGGGTTTCTAACGTGTTTCATAGAATCCAGGTTGTCTCTCCTCTGTCAATATTTGTGATGGGTTAATGATCAACCTCTTGACCTCATGGCTGTTCCTGGTGTACATCCAAATCTCTTTCCTGTCTTCCTCTAAAAAAAAAAGAAAAATGTGAGTGTAATTACATGGTTCTGTGGGAAGTGAACTCACTCTGGATCCTGTGTTTTTGAAAACATGCTGCAGGCAACATAGGGGTATGTGCTGTCGAATCCTGGTAAATCATTCAGCGTGGGAAGGTGATGCCAAGAAATCCAAACTTCTATCTTGTACCTGTGACTCCCAGGTATGTGGTGGTTGTGGAACTGTAAGAGGGGGTTCCTTCTGTTTCCCTGTGAGATTCTGGCAGATGTTTTCCTACTTTCCTTGATGCAATGGTAGTTCTGGGAGCTGCCCGGGGCCTGTGTGCAGCTGTGAGTGCGCAGTGCCGGTGTGTACCGGCAGAAAGGTTGGAGTGCTGGTACAAGAACGGCGGCTGCTGGCAGTACTGCAGGGACTACGCCCTGCACGAGGATGGGGAGAGATGCATGCGGGCAGGTAAAGCAGAGGCGGCTCGAGTTACCTCAGGCAAAGGGCAGGTTGGCAGGCAGCAACTTCTCCGTCACTAACAGAAGAGCTGCAGACGCTGCAGCTACTGCAGCTTGCACTTAGTGTGTGAGAAGATCTGTCTTATGTTTACCTCTTTTAGATGTTAAGGTTCCTCTCTATCAAGTGTTTGTAATACAATGCCCCTGTGAGCATGTACATGGTCAAGGAGCAGCAGGACAGTCAGTTCTGGCTCTGTTCTTTCTGCATCCAAGCAGGCTGAAAAGGACACATGATTCTGAAGTGCCAGTGGGAGGCAAGGGGACAGGACAGGGGCTTTAAAATTGGTTGTTTAGGCAGGCAGGAAGGGAGCACTGGGCTTGCATTCTGTCCTGACAGGGGCTCTGGTCAGGCTACTCCTGGCTGATGTCAGTGACTCAGAGAAGGCACAGCCATGGGCCTGTTTCTGGGCAATGAGCTCTGCACACCTCAGCTGGGTGGTGGCCAATGGCTCTTGGACATCACGATGTCAGAGTTGTTCCTGGGCTCTTACTGGAAGGTTGAGTTCCATCCTTGGACAGGAAAAGCACTGTGTTGAGTTCAACATGACACCACATATCCTAAGCTCAAGTCCTTTTTTCTGTCATTACCATTTCCCTGTGGCCTGATCAAAGCTAGACGGGCTCTGGAGGAATAGTGGCTTGGGCCAAAATGGCTCTGCAGGGGCCAGTGGGAGCACAGGGATGTTGTGCCCAAGTGGAATGGGAGCACAGAGGGCACAGTTAGACAGAGCTGGAACATGGTGATGTTGGGGAAAAGGAGACTTTAAAGGATGCTTTTGGACAGAGCGTGTGCACAAAGGGTGACGCTGGACAAATGGGGATGGCAGGAGATATTTTCAGCTGTAACATGACACTGGTGGCTCTGCGAGTCAGAAGCCACTGTGGGACAGTGCTGCAGGGCAAAAGCTCAATGTCCCTGAGCACTATGAGGCAGTGGAGACCACCAGGCCTGGCAGGCCTAGGAGAGCCCCGGCTGCCCAAGGTGAGCCAACCCAGGATCCTGCAGGGCAGAACGAGACCACAGCACCTGCAGCCAGGCGGGAAGAACAGTAGGAAATGCAGCCGGGAAAAAGCAGTGATGGGAGGGCTCTGGCTGGAATGGAATGGGAACTGTTCAATGTGGGAATGAGGGGCTGCATCAGGACAGTGACTGGGGAGGTGTTTTGGACACACCTCAGTCCATCCAAACATCAGCTCTGCTTTGGAGCAGTATGACTCCAGGCTAACGGGAGGAACACTGTGTCATTGTGGACATTGCCCTGGCAGGTAATACATTACTTCCAGTCTCACCATAAACGCCACACCTGAATGCTTTTTTACTGTATCATCACTGGGTCCATAAGGAGGAGCAAGTTCATCAAGCCATTATGTTGTTTTTCCAGGTCAAAAGCAATGGAACCACACATATTTCTCGGTCTTCTGCTGGGCTTTTTGATAATAGGGACCTTAAATACCTTTATCATTCTTCCCGTCTTGCTTTTGGATTGGAATGTTAATACCCTCTCTATTAAGTCAGATCATCTGTGCTGTCGTTCAGGTTGTGTCTGCATGTCCTTGGGGAAAAGCCAAGTATTGCCTCCTTTTGGAAGACTGAAGACTAATTTTTACAAGGCAAGTTCATGGCCAGGTGAGGTTCCTTAGATTGCTGAGCATGGTAAAGGAGGTAAAACTGAGGGTTCAAAGGTGAAGGCAAGTGCATGTGGCAGACAGGGAAAACTGAAGGGTTTGTTTCCATTGTCTTGTTTTGGATTCTAAATCATGGTTTGGGGCATTTTTTGTATGTGTCCTTATTTGTAACTAATTTTCACTCTATTGTTTCTGTTTGGTCTGTGTCCTAGTGTTTGTTTTACTGCTGTCATACAAGTGGATTTCCCAATTCCACAGGTCAGGAGGTATTTACAGGTAGAAAAATCAGAGGCTGAGCCTGGGTGGGCTGTACATTCATTGTGGACTTTGACAAGTGAAAATGCCACTATTAGCCAAGTTTAGGCTAGCCTGATTCTGGGTTAGTAGATGGGAATGTTCTTTGAACGCTGCCCAACCTGTACATTTTCTTTTTGAAATGAAGTGTTACCATCAAGGAAGTTGAGGAAGTTTTAAATTTTCATCACAGCAGGCAATTTGTAATTTAATCTTGTATATGTTTGTGTATATATACATCTATGTATATTCATTCTGTTTTTAAAGAGTTTTGTAAACCATTTGCATTCTAGTTTTTCATAACCTAAGACAGCATTTTCTGGTAATTGTTTTTTTGCTACTTTTCAGTGTTTGTTTCTAGCACTACTGAACAGAATTAAAAGCAGCAATAGGATATAGAATTAAGTCAAAACGGGTCATGTAAAACTCCAGGAGCTGGACCATGGTAGGAGGCCAGACTGTGTCACACCTCTTTCCACTCTGATTATTAACAGCACTGGGTGCTCACAGCCGCACTGCCTCAACCTCGTCAGCCCCCAGCACGTCCCTGGGTGAGCACAGGGCACCTCTGACTGCAGCTGTGCTTTGTGTGACACAGCAAGGCAGGGCTGAGACAGGGCCAGCCTGTCTGGGATTTCGGGAGCACGTCACGGCCTTGGCACTGTGCTGAGGGGCTGGAGCTCTGCCAGCGGGCCGTGGACAGGCTGCTCACCGACAGCAGCGTCTATGCGATGCCTGCATTGGGGACAGTAGGGGGCCCTGCACTGTGTCCCACCACAACACTTCGTTCCTCCTGGGCACTGCCAGCTGGGGCGAGGGCTGTGCCTAGCAAGGGGAAGAGGGTGTAGACACCCGAGTATCCAACTACAGCCGCTGGATCAAAGAGGTGGTTAAAAGTGTAGCAGATTTGGAAAGCTTTTCCATTGACTTATCTTAATATCACCTCCAAGAACACAATCAACTCCATTATTACAGTGTGTTTCAATCTATGACACTATGCCTTCTCCAATCTTTAACTAAAATCCACTTACCCTCAAAGAAATTTTGAAATGTTTAAATTGCTCATTTAAGTATTGCTGAGTGAAGTACTTGTGTATAATGAAGATCTACCTGCAAGTAACAAAGGAGGTGATAACCCTTCTTCATGTGGGTAAAAAAACAAACCATTTTTTTGTTTTAGAGAAAGCAAGTGCTTTCCATGTCTCAAGCCTACCTGTGTTATGACAGACAGGCCCACGGCCTTGTGTAAATTCAGTGCTCACTGTAGCAAGTGCAGTTGTGGTAACGGTGTCTGTAATGAAACAATGCTGAACACAGGGAGGGAGCTCTGAAGTTCTGGCACCAAGTACAACCTCAAGTACAAATCAGTTACATATCACTATTTACAAATCTGTATTTGTATACAAATTTGTATTGTATATTACAATTACAGATGTTTTCCAATACAAAAACCAATGTCTATATGGAACGGTGTATAAACTGAGCAGGAACTGACCTAGCTGCAGGAGGATAAAAGGATTTTGTGGTAGGAATCTGAACAGGTGACCTTTGTGTTGATACAAGTTTTGATTTTGTGACCCCTTCTTACAATTGAGTATGAAGTTGTAATTACAAACCCCCAGCACTTCTGAAAGTCCATTCTTTACCGTTTCACAATGGAACCTTTGTTTTCCTCAGAGAACAAGCAGTGCTGGCTATTATGAATAATTTTGACTGGAATTATTTGTATTAGGTCTTGCACAAGACCACCAAGTTCAGTACTTCAGGGAAATTAAGACTTTCAAGAAATTAATTAAAACTAAAAAAACCCCAAAACCCTAAACCCCCGAAGGGCTCAGCATGCTAAAACACACACCAGAGGTGGTTTTATACACATACCTGGAGAAAGCAGGAGCAGAGCTCTTTAGTGCCCCAGCCAGCACAGGGGTCCTCAGTTCCTGCTTCAAGCTGCTGTCCCAGCACAAAGCTCTGTTACTGTCATTCCCTCCACACTCCTAGAGGCCAATTTAACATGTGACCCTTACACACACTTGCAATCTCTCCATGGCTGGTGCCAGCAGTAGCTCAGTCATTTTCAGAGGCAAAGAAGCCACAGACTACCAGATGTTATTCTGTTGTCAGTCTGTAGCAGCAGGAACAAAAACAGCATTATCCCTCCGAACACAAGAAGGCTCTCCTTCCCACTGGTAAAATAGACTTTTGCAAAGTCAGTCTTGAGCTACAGTGACATTTCAGCTGGAAGCTGCTGGAATTTTTCGTGGTCAATCTGCTGGCTTTCTCTTGAACTTTTCATTAGTCTTGATGAAAAGAAAATCCTTTGCATGGAAGATGATCAATACTTCTTAATCAAAAGTAAGAGATGCAGATCTCCAAAGACATAACAACTGATTAATAAAGCAATGAATAAAGAGAAAATGGACAAAGTTGAGCAAAAAATTAACCCCTCAGTTTTTCCACATCCCAGGTGGTCTGTGACTACCTTCACCTGAGCAATGAACAGGCAGTCCCCTCCCAAAAAAAACCTAGAAGATGTTTTATTTTTTAAAGTGTTGCAATACAACAAATACATGATCTGTACAAAGGACACATTAGGGCTAGTTTAAATACAGTCAGGAGAAAGGAGTCCCCATATTCACAGTCCTCAGACAACATCTTCTACCAGAACCTGAACCAACAATTTAAAGATTCACTTAAAAAACAAACTAATAAACCAAACCCACCCCAAACAAGTTAAAAAATTTAAAGGTCTCCAAAGAGTCTGTGGGTGTATTGTCTTACAGCAGAGCTCATGGGGCATTCTGTGAAGGGTCATAATGGCATCTTATTGCCCTCAATGCTGATTTTCACTGCATGGGCCGATCTGCTTTTTTTCCTGATATCTGTGAATTTCCGCATCTGTTTGTCCAGTCGACTCACCCCTTTCTTAGAGGTCCCCTGGAACTTAAAAAATAAAACTAATAATTACCACTGAAAAAAAGCAGACGCCCCAGAGGTCCAAGGCAAGCAGCACGTGCAAGGTTGCACCTGGGCAAGGAGCTCGGGGAGCCACTGGGCCCAGCTGGTCTGTCTGTTCTCTTCCCAGAAGTGGAAAGCTTCCCCCAGTCCCTGCAGGGCCCAGGTGGAGGCAGTGGCACTCACAGCCACCACAGTGCAGGGTCAGTTACTCTGTAGCTAGATACCATTTGGAAGTTTAGTATCTACTGGCTGGAGCTATGGCAGAATCACAGTGCATCAGTGTCACCACTCTGGACTTCCTGCGGCAGAGTTAGACACAGTTACACTGTGACTAAGGCTGACATATCAATTCCATGCTGGAATTGGCCAATTCAATGGCCAATTTCAATGCCATTTATTTTAAAGGTCATGGATTAGTATTTAGAAAGCAAGGGATTACTGAACAAAGGCAGTGTAGGGGGTAGCAAAAAGAAATGCCTAAGCTGCCCATACAAGCTACTATAAGTTATTGCATTTCATCTCTGTATTTGAACTGCAAATGAAAACCAGGTGGTGCAACAGTTATTCCACACAGATTAATACAGAGATGGTGTGCTGAAACACCACTGAAGACAAACAGCAAGGACCTTCCAAGCCATAGCCAGAGCTTCCTAGACGGCTATTTTCCTTAACTAGACAACAGAAACATTAAGTGATGGAAACATGACACCTTTAAGTTTGGGAGAAACGGTGATATCCAAAACACGCTACTTAGTAACTGAAAAACACATCCATTAGAAACTTGTTCCCATGGCTAAGAAAGGTGCTCCTGACATGCTGATTTTAAATAAGCTTTATTCATAAATCTGTTCACTATTCATTGAAATTATAGCTAAAATTTCACAGTGATGTTTAAGAAAATATCTTTTTAAAAACAAATAAATATGAAGCTTAATATGAACTCAACAGTTATCTATGACTTGTGCTCACCTCTTCCTGTCACTGTTAGCTTGTGCCAGCCCTGCTTCACAGCACTGAAATGCAGACCAGGAATTGTCAAAACAATTCCTACTGATGCATGTTCTCCCAACCCACACTCAGCAGAGGATTCTTCTCCCCCTGGTCTCATTCTGTAGCTCCCATCAACCATCCCTATTGTCTCACATTATTCTACTTCCTTGAAGGAGCAGGTGTGAAAGACACCTCACTGTGCCCCAGTCAGAGGTCAGCCACAGACGCCAGCGTGCAGTGACACAAAATCCTGTACCAAGGGCTAAGAATTCCCATGTGTTGCTTCAGGTGAATCTGGAAAACCTAATTGTGTCAGAACAGCATTCAAAACCACAGGTGGTGCAAAGCTGGTTTTGAGCACAAAGCTGGTATTTTCACTGAACTCCTGTCATTCAGGTACCCTGAAGCTGTGCAGGCAGGAGCCATGGCAGATGTTATGTGCTAGAGCTTGTTTTCTCCTGTACAAGTTCCCTTGTAGGTCACAGTACAGACACGAGAGAATTCAAGGAGAGTTTTCCAGGTTTAAGTTAGGGTGTACACACTCCTGTCCTGCATGTGCAAACTGCCAACAGCTGGAGCACATGCACTGTTCACACCTCCCTCGAGGGATACCTCTCCAACTTGGGAAGGCAGTGGTATGGCTACAGGGGCATCCTGTTGCCTTCAATGCTGAACTTGATGGCCCGATGCACTTTGCTGAGTCGTTTCTGTTCAGCAAACCGTCTCTTGTGCTTTTCCAAGCGACTAATACCTCTCTTAATAGTCCCGGGCTAGAAACAACATCTCAATTAATGGACAGAAGGAGAAAGAACAGCAGACAGCACAGCAATTGTTACTTCTTCCACTTACACATATTCTACCACACACACCCCTTTTAAATGAAACCATGAGTAGATGGATGAAGACAGAGCAAGACAAAGGCCTCCACTGAAGATGTTCATGCTTACCAAAACCTCAAAGGTTTCCCAAACTGGAATATTATCAGACCATGATACAAAAGCTGGGAGAGGTATAAAAACATCAGTGCAGTGACACAGGCACTGAACTGCAGCTTTAGCTCAAAATGCTATAAAGCAAGAGGCCTGTAATCAGATTCTCACCTGAGAGACAAATTCTAGAAAAGTTAACTCAAAAATCTCTTTTTGGTCAGAGATGTTTTCCTGTGAAAACATGTGATGAGCTTAGAGCAGCCTACTTATTGGAGAATTTACTGTCCACACTCACTACAAGAGGCCCTTAAAAGAACTACCCTCTCGTACAGGAAGCACAGTGATATGGTGACAGAATCCCAGGCTGAGGAACAGTCACAAGGACACTGCCAGTGCTTACCCTGGAGGACTCCATCTCCACATTCCACTTGGGCCTGACGACATAGTCTTTGTTGGAGGGCATTGGCACCCTCGCACGGGCGCAGAACCCAGGGTCCCCGGGCCTGAGAGCCCTGTGGAAGAAAAAGGATGTGACTGTTATGGACAAATCTTACCCAGAAAGAAGTAAAGCCAGCCAGTGTGCTCTCCTCTGAAACACACTGCATACCACTGCCTCTAAAACCTCTATACAAGTTCCATAGTGCTAGTACCACCAAAACACTTCACTCAATTAAAAAAAAAACAAACCAAAAACCAAACCAACCAAACAAACAAAAAAACAAAAAACAAAAAACCCAAAACAACAAAAAAAAACCAAAAAACCAAACCAAAACAAACCCCAAAAACAAACACAAAAAAACCCCAAAAACCAAAACCACAACAAAACAAAACCCAAAACAAAAAAAACCAAAAAACCAACAATAAACCAAAACAAACAAAACCAAAAAAACAAACAAAAAACCACAAACAACAAAAAAGAACAAAAAAACCCAAAAAACAAAAAACCCCCAAACAAACAAACAAAAAACCCCACAACCCCCCCCCCAAAAACACCAAAAAAACAAAACCAAAAAACAAACCAACCACCCCAAAAACAAACAAACAAAAAAAACACCAAAAAACCAATCCAACCTACTTTTCTTCTCCCGTTAACACTTTCTCCAGGTCCCTACGCGGAGTCTGACCACCAGAGCTGCAAGAAAAATGTCTTTATAGGCATCTATACACAGAGAAAGAAATTTTAAAAGACAATCAAGTACGTTAAAAGAAAAGAGAGACCGTAACTTATTACCCTTTTATTTCCTTTAGTATTTACACACCACTTCGTTTCTCTTGATGGAGTCATAGAAGAATTTCATGTTTCTGCCTGCTACTCCTACCTGCTCATCTTCCTTCGATGAGGCATCTGTTCCAAATCTCTCTGTTCCCTCTCTTCTCTGGTCATACCTTTGTAGTTTGAGGTAAGGCCGAAGATGGGTCGAGACCATTCATCTATTAAAAAAAAAGATCAGTTAACAAAGACTAGGCCTTTGTTTCTCTCAAACCACTTTGGTGATCAAGTACAGCTTTGAAAGTTTATGGCAAGTATTTATGCTTTCTTCCAACCAATCACTTTTTGAGTCCTTAGTATTTAATGGAAAACCAAAACAGAAAGCAAGAGCTTTCATCCCCCAAGCCTCTTTGTTGCCTGCTCTTTTAGAACACCTCCAAGGTCTCAGCACTCAAGTGTCAGGAGCTTCTGCACAACCCAGGAAGGCTGTTTTAGAAATATGCAGAAAAGTTCCCTAAGAACGTAAGTTTATCATCAGTCTGCAGCCATGCTGGATGGAATGCACTCCACGTGGAGTACAGCTGGTTGAATAGTAAACATTCAGTCAGCCAAGTTCTCTCTGAAGTCCATGGAATAAACAGTCCTCTGGGCAGCACCTTCCTGCCTTTGCAGCACATACGCAAAATCTGGACAATGAGCCAAGAGAGAAGTGGGCAAAACAAATGCCATTCTCTGATTTAAGACAATGAAACAGGTGCATGCAGAAGTTAATGTAACAGTGTTTGTTAAGAGCTCTACAAAGTTAGGAAACAGATGAGTGAAGTTCCTACATTGCAGAATCTATTCTACAGACCACAGCAGTGCATCAGAAGCTGACGCAGAAGTTCCATTCAGCACCAGTGCAATGTCAGCAAGGTGCAGGCAGATTTACGTACTGATCAGCTTCCCAGCCATGTCCTTGTTCGGCCTCGACTCCTTGGGGTGTTTGTACAGGTACATCACAGCCCGTCCAATGCCACTGTGCTTCAGTGTCTCTTGGCTCACACTGGGCAGCTGCAGAGAAAAGGGAAAGTCTGAAAACAGCAATAAATTAGGTCTGAACATTAATGGTGTCACTTAACTTCGCAAAACTCATCTTTCACTTAAATCAGCTTGGAAAAATTAATGTTTTCATTGCCCCACTAGGAATTGTTAAAAGTATCAAACACCTAAATCTAGAAATCTGCCCTAACATTCTTGGGTTTATACACAAAATTAGGTAGCTTTCTAGAACTTTTTGCTCCAAGTGCTCTTTGGCTTATATTACCCCAAAACTGTGCTATTGCCTCCAAATCATTCTGTAAAGATAACGTGGCAAAGATACTCAAGCCATCAGCTTAGCCACAGACACTGAAAGCCTACACTGAGTGTGAGAGGCCTTCCCATGCACTGCACATTTTAACAGAACAGAAAAGAGAAGGGACCACAAGGGAAGAAAATTCAGGGATGCACAGCAAGTAACTCCTCACTTAAATTGGGATATAAACCTGAAACAGGCAGGCAGGGCCAAATAATCTAAATTTTTTTTACACAAGTACATCTGTTGTGCAGGTTGCTTCCTTGCATGTTTTACTGCACAGCCCAGCTGCAGCTCATCTATTACATCAAACTTCCCTAAAGCATATGACTTTGGGAAAGTAAAACTGCGGAGAAGCCTCAAATCAAATGTGGTTAAAAGTCAGTTCCAAACCTCTTGCAGGATCTTCAGAAGTTCCTCTCTTATCTTTAGTGCTGGCAGACTTCGGTCTGGAAGAGGAGAAAGCCACTCTTTGATGGCAGACATAACACCGCTATCGATGAAAGTTTCTTTGAGATCCTGCCTAAAAGGTTTAAAGAGAAGCCCAAAAGTCATATAATATAGCAAAATCTTAAGATGTGATGTTCCTTCAGGAAAATAGCACATTTGAGTTTGTTTAATGTTAAATTAAGAGGGAAAATTATGTATAATTTTAGGTTTTTGAGGTCACCTAACTTCAGCATTTACTTGGAATAAAAAAATTTTACTGCATATTCAGTACAGCTATAGTGTAACCCCACGAAATCTTACAAATTCTGACTATTGCCCAAGGTTACAGTTAACTGAAAGAATGACAACTCACTTTTTAAGATGCATAACTACAGTTGGTAGCAAAGTTAATTTCTTTAGTGCTGGTTTCTTTTGTGTATTCAGCTGACGATCCTCCTGTGGGGAGTTGAAGAATCAGCACAAGTTAATCAAAGAAAGAAATCAGCAGCTCCCATTCTCTTCCTGCCCCTGTACTTCAAACTTTGCCACCTCATTCAAAACATCTGGCTGTCATCTCGTCTGAGAAAGGCTTTCCTGTCAAGTGCAAGAAGTTTCACTTGCCTTCCGGATTGTTTTCTCACTGTCCCCATCTTTCTGAACTCATTATCCTTCTGATCTTGTTCTCAGGAAGATTTTTTTGTTGTTGCTACTTGTAAAGCTCCTCTTTCTAAAGTCTTGTATATCCCTCAATTGGTTTTAATGTGTTTCATTGTGCTCTTTATTAATGTCACTACTACTCCAACAAAACAGAAGACATCTGACAAAATGCAAGACCCCAAAAAACTTTCCACGGTAACATATGAAACATTTCTCCTAGAAAAAGGCAGGCTGCCATGACAGAAAGTCCCTTGAATCTGTTACTCTGATTTCATTACCACAGCACTGTCATTCAAACAGTTTGGAAAAAGGCTCTTCTCAGGAACAAATATCAAAGTATAACACATGCCAGTAACACTGTAATGAAATTAAAGCATAGTCCCTTTCTCAGTATTTAACATACTTCTAGGTAGTTTATAGAGCACCTATATATAGAAGCACCTATATATAGAAGCACTTTTATTAAAAGTTGATCTCAGCTGATCAAAGTTTAGCAATTTAACTAATTTTTATTTTTAAAATTAGTATTTTATCAAAATTTCAACAGAATAAATGTTTTTATTTAGAACAGCAAATAACATTTAAATGGTTACAGAGACATTAGAAGCTTTCCACAGTGTACAGATTACTCCTGCTGAATACAAGCCAGATTTTCGTATCTTATTAATCACATGATTTTCCCATAGAAAGGAACTGAATTTTAAGGTGTCTTTGAAGCCTGGAAAACTCACCTCAGCAGCTTCATTCATTTTCACAATCATGGCACTGACGACATCATCTGCATCACTGATGAAAGTTCCCCCATCACGGTTCCGCCTGCGCTTGCCGCTCATGCTCTTCTTCCGCTGCAGCATCATGTCAAAATCTGACATGAAGTCCATGCTGAAATACAATACAGTGTTAACTGATGGTCCTTGACAGGAAACCGTTTTGTGCTTCTGTAGTGTACAAACACTGTGTCTCAAGGTCCCTGTGAGATAACAGATTATCCTCAGTATGCAAAATGCAGAACTCTTAAACAGCTCCAATGGATCCCAGCCGCCCTCAGACCTTGCTGTAACACCCAACATTTGCACACCAGCAATACCCAAGGTCCATAATGCCCTTTCACCAAAACCTGGCATTAAGAAAGGAGTATGTAACACAGTGACTTACTGCTTCCCTCTTTTAATGTTATCATCAGAGTCTGATTCATCTGCTGTCTCCTTCATGTCTCCATCACCTTTTTCTTCCTCCAAATCCTCCTGGTTAAAACCCTGATGAGTACACATAGTGCATATCAGTGTATGGATCAGGATTGAGCATCTACTCAGGTACCTGACACTGACACTAAAAAAGCTTCAGGTAAGTCTCCAGAGGATCTAGAAAGATGAACAGAGTCTTTTTAATTTCCCTTGTGACTCCTGTCACACCAACAACTCTCCCAAAAGATGAGCTGTAAATGTCATTTAACCCAAAGACTACCCCAGTGAGTCTGGCAGATACAAAACTGACCTGATGCAGCACATACATTCCCTTCAGACCTACCAAGTCAACAGGAGACATCCACAGTGACACTTACTGTAAATTCCTCCTCTTCCTCATCACCAGATTCTCCAAATATATCTGCAATCAGGTTCCTGTGAAGGAAACAGCAACATTTATCTATTTAGACTACAACAATGAGATGTGCCTTTCCTGCAAAATCTCTAATGACTGTTGTGTCTCCTTTTACTGACCTTTCTCTTCATGCCACCAATGAAGGTGAACAGTCATTCTCTGGTTGGGATTTATCCGTTTTCCATTCACCACCACTCTCACTCTCTGCAACCCCTAAAGAATTCATATTCTTTTGCACTTACTCTTGTTCATTTCCAGATTCACTGTCACTGCCAAACAGATCTTTCCCTTTTTTCTTCTCAGCATTCTCTTTTCCTTCTTCTTCTTCCTCCTCTTCACTATCAGATACAGCATTTTTCTTCCTTTTGTCAGATTTCTCTGAAGCAGCGTCACTATCTGATTCTTCAGCATCGGAAAGGATCCGTACCTTTTTTGTAGCTGCCAGCAGAAAGGAGCATTACTACATGTCCCAGTAACAGAGGGACAACTGTTACTCTCAAATTATTCTCTGACTACTCTTCCTACACCAGACCATTGCTACTTCTTAAAAAGTATATCCATTCTGAAGTGTATTATTAAATCAGCAACTGAAGCTTCCATACACCACATCTATCCATAAAAAAACTGTAATTTCAAATCTGTCCCCCTCAGTATATGAAAAAAAAAAAATGCACAGGAAAAAATTACTAGAGAAACAGCAAGAAAGTACATAAATAACAAACTACCATGTCAACAGACACCAGTTAGATCCCTACAGTCTTCTGTTAGACCGACTTATTACTCAGAAGTATTAGATACACATTCACACAGCAAAGCAGTCAGAACAATGGCCTCTACAAATGCAGTTCTGTTCCAAAACCAAATCTGATTTATGGTTTCTCATTTTGATGTTTTATTCACATAAAAGCTATGATTTAACTTTCACACCACTGCCTGTCACAGCACGTTTTCACAGTATAGTTTCTTACGTGTTTTCTCATTGTCATCCTCACTATCAGAAAGGATGGCTGTTTTCCTCTTCACCGTCTTTTCTTCCTCTTTCTCATCTTCATCACTGTCTGATATTTTACGTCTCTTAGGAGCTTCGTCTTCACTGTCAGAGCCCTGAAACTCTTTCCTGACATGTTCATTATCTGAATGATGAGAGTCATTCTGCACCTTTTCCTTCCTGTCCTCCCCATCGCTATCTTCAGACTCTATCTGCTTGTGTCTGGACACATCCTCACTCTCCGACTCGCTGGCTGGCTGCTTCTGGAGCTCCTCGCTCTCAGAGTCGCTGGCTGGCTGCTTCTGGAGCTCTTCACTCTCGGAGTCACTGGCTGGCTGCTTCTGGAGCTCCTCGCTCTCCGAGTCACTGGCTGGCTGCTTGTGTGATTCCTCATTTTCAAAATCACTGCTGTGATCCCTTGGAGGTTCTCCATTGTCAGAGTCACTCGCTCGATGATTTAAGGAATCTTCATTTTCAGAGTCACTTAAATGCCGGTTTGGATGGTCCTCAGTATCAGAATCACTGTCTTTCCCTCCATGAGTTGCTTCATTTTCTGAATCACTTACATTGTGATTTGGGGGCTCCTCATTATCTGAGTCACTTTCTTTTTGCCTTGGGATATCTTCATTTTCAGAGTCTGTCATATGAGGCTCTCCCACTTGCCCTTCATCTTCTCCATCACTGTGTTCATTCTGAAAAATAATAATAAAAAAATAATCTCAGTTAACTAAGCAAAAACACCTTAAAAAGTAAAGAAAAAAAGTTCTGAGTTTTTTCCTTCCTCCAATTTGATTACCCAAGGTGCTGCAAACTGAAATAATATCTATGTAGAAATAATCAGACAATTTGCATCAAAAGACTATCAAATACTTTACATCAAGAAAAGTATTAAGAGATCAATGGAAGTATGTCCATCCTGCAGCTCCATGGTATTTTGAAAACAGTTACAGAATTAATAGAGTGCTTAAATAAGCATGTTTAAGAAAGGTCCAGTTGCTCAAGGGTAAAGGCTTAGCACTTTTATTTTAATAGGTCAGGCCTTCAAAGTGGTTTAGTTGAAATTCCCAGTAACAAAGCAAGAAAGAGTATCCTGCATTTGTCATTTTATTTTCCCGAAGATCTCAAATAGATGTCTTCTGTGTGAAATACATCTTACTGAAACAGCACATGCATTACGCTCCAAATGAAGCTAGCACTTGTTCCTTCTTTGTTCAGGAAACCTATTTAAGAACAACTCAAGACCAAAAGCCTAGCAAAAAACAAGAATAAAGTTTTAGTCATACCTTTCAGAGTATTATTGTTAATAAGTTTTGTGTTTCTATGTGCAAGAACAGATTCAACAATTCTCTTCCCTATGCTGACAGTTCCCATGCTTATCCACGCACTCAACCCATGCACAAACACATCCAACAACTTTAGAACTGAAACAATCCTTCGAATCTTCTACACAGCAAAAAATACTGACCTACATGCTCCATTTTTAAGAGAACTTCTCACAAGCCACCCTGCTAAGTATAATTACTTACAGCATCATCTTTAAATTTTCCAACATCTAATTTCTCAATTTCTACTTGGAAAAAAAAAATCTCAATTGCATTTACCTGAGAATATGAAATTAGATTCTTGAACACTCACTCCATTAATTCAGCTCTCACAGCTACCACCATAATCCTGTTTTCAGCTGAAAACAACAACATAGTACAAGGAACTTCTCTTTTACATACTCAACTCAAAGCCTCAGTCAGGCTTTCCTCAGTCATTTTGTCTCAGCTATAAACTTTTTCTACTTGCAAACTGAGTATTTATTGTCCTAGGAGATGCTTTTAAGACCTGTATGTCCTGAAGTTTCCAAATCTCTTTTTTTCTGCAATTTAGTTTTCTTGGAAACAGACTATCTAATTTTATCTTCTGTAGTCATTCTACTCCCTCATTCAGAGCCATAAATAAATTTAGGCATAGCTATCTTACACCTACAACAAAGAATACTATACATCTTTAAAATGCATTATGCAGGAAGAATTTTAAATAAAATTAAGTTCAATTCCTCTTAGGATCTACCTCTTCCATAATTATTTTAAGTGGCAAAGAGCATTGCTTTTTAAGACTTTGGACTTTATACACTTATTCCTTTGGCTAGCACTTGATAAAGATCTTCTAAATGACTGCAGAATGACTAACAAAGTTACTGAACAATGAAAAAAAACCCCAGGACCATGCAATTCTAAAACAGGCACTTCAAATACTACTTCACTGTTTCCATGTTACTTAATGCTAACTACAAACAGCTGGTGTGACAATCTTGTTTTCTCTCTGTTGCTTGTTCCTGTCTCTACAGTGATGCATCTTTTGAATCTTTCAAATCTCCTCACAGAAATGAAACATGATTCTGTTAAAACCTGAATCTGGAATTTTAAAGAATTAAATATTTCTATTAGGAAGTGACAGAATTGACGATGTACACTCAACTGCTCTCAGCTTGTTATTATTTTTTTTCCTTACCAAAAAATCACTTTGATTGCCCTTCTGCTGCCTAGTATGTCCCACATAAACCAACCACAGGTGTATGTGACAGAGCATCCCTGACCGTATTACTTTAGTCTAAAGAAAACTGCAGCTGGGAACAGAACAGAAAGCAGATTCACCGCAGTTACAGATAAGGTCATTGAGAAACACTGAAATCAAAGTGGTATCTACAGTAATAAAAATTATTTAATCCTTGTTTTTCTACCATGTTATTTTTGTGGGTTTTTCTCTCTTCTCTCCATGTCAGATGGTGAATGCTGAATAGTACTGATAATTATGTCAGCAGTAATAAAGGATTTTGCTAAACAAACACAAGGAAATTAATAAAAACACTCCTCTTTAAGATACTAGGACCGTCATATTTCCAGCTTCCAGTTCAGAACTTCTTTGGTGAACAAATAAACAAAATTAAGAACCAACTAGAATCAGTAATGATTCTTAATATTTCTAAGGTCAGAAGTGTGGCTGCAGATTATATATGCACCTGTTCAGAATTAATCACTAAATTACAAAGAACTTCTTATGCAAAAGCTTAGTGAAAAGACACTATAATAGTAGAGCATTATTACTGAAGATTACGACACGATCCCAAACCTTTAATCTGTTACTGCAAACTGACAGTCACTGCTGAGAAAGAAGATGTTTGGCGAGGGGGAGCAGACTCACAGCTGGCAGAGTCACCCAGTGGTCACAGCAGCTCAACTGCTGCAGCGTGCCCACCTGGAGAAGCAGCACCTGAGGTAACACAGGTGTCCCTGCACACCCTGGGCACACAGGCACCACCTCCTCTAGCCCGCTGTGAGAAGCTGAGCCAGGCAGCAGCACTGTGTCAGTGAGTGCAGCACTGCCCCAGAGCTCCACTCAGCATGAGGAAGCACCTTCTGCAGCAGAGCTGAGACCCTGCACAGGGCAGGACCTGCCCACAGCCCCCAGTGCAAGAGACTTCTGCATACAATTACTGAATCTGCACGTTTCCAAATATAATTGATGTAAAAAGTGACCAGCTTCCCAGTAAAATGACGAAATGCTGCTGGGTATGTATGATAGTCTTCACATTCCTCTTTATTAGTTCCTCTCTAAAAAATTGTTTTCAAAGGAATGAAGTGTGTAATTTTTGAGTTTTCTAGCTCTCCTTTCCCAAATGCTTGACTGAAAGATCAGATATCCTCAAAACTGAGTAGGTCTCAGGTAATTGCTACTGCATTTTTCTCTAATTCCTTTGCTTTCTTTTCTTCCTCCTCTTTATCTATAAACATTTTGAGATGTCCTTAGTTTTTTTTTTAATAAAAGAGTTCTATAATATGAGGCTTTAGTACAGTATAAAATAAGGAATATATCAAAATCAAATTTACAGTGTTACACTTCTACATAAAAATCACAGCTACCAAGCTGTTTATTGGATCAACATGCAGCCACTTTTAGGAGCTACTTCTTTGATAATTTAGTAACTTCAACAAAATCGAACCCATCCACTACGATCTCACGAAAGATTAGTGTTAAACCAAGACCTACACAACCATCATGGGCAAATCAGGAAGCTTTTCCTTTTTTTCAGAAGTGTCACATTTTTGTGTTTGTTAAGAGTCACAGTCTAACCACAGCTTAATTCGTGAAACAGCAGCAACTTGGTGGAAGTGTACGAACTAAGTTATTACAGATTTCTGTATGAGCCTGACTTGGACAAACACTGTAAACATGATTTCAGATTCATTACTGTACTAAAACTAATTCTAATTGTCTAAAGCAGAATCAGTAAGGACATCAAGAAGAACATTTATAGATAAAGTGGGACTGGGGGAAGGAAAGCCAGAAAAGAATTGTGGAAAAGAAAAACCCACATACCTGAGACCTACATAAGTAATTCCTCAGGATTCCCCTTTTCTTTAAAGTTAAGAACCTGAAAGAAAAGTTTGAAATTTTAAAACTTCAGTTCTTTACATCTGAATTCTAAATCAGTGACAAAATAGTAATTAAACAGACTTAACTGATTAGGCTGTCTCAAAGGTTTTATTACCTTTGAGTGTCATTTCTCCCACATACTCCTAAAGATGAAGAAAATAAGAGGATGAGAGAACATTGAGAGAAATAATATGACAAATGACTGAAAGCTACTCCTTTCAAAGATGGTTGCTCCACATTATTGCCTTTTGAGTGCAAAGTGAACTCAATGGAGGGAAAGAAAAATTAAGACTTTATAGCAAAACAAAATATTCAAATTTTGATTCGAGCTGAATCAAATAAAGCTTTAAGACTTGACAGTTCACATCTAGCATTGGCCAGAAAGACGGCTTAGCTTGGCTCTTTTTTTAAAATTGACTTTCTGAAGTATTTTATCTACAGAGGAATATTCAACCACCATCACAGGACAAAGTCTATAAAATAATGCAGCACATGAAGAGGACTATAACCAGATAACTGGTACTTTCTGCTCACCTAAATCTGAAGAACACATGCTGCAGATGTAAACAACAGTCGACTTCCTTGCCACAATAAGTAAAATTAAAACCTCAGAGAAGCACAGAAAAGTAAGAACCAATGATCAAGCATACACCAATGACATAGCAAAAAAAAATTAACATTATTATAGCAGCATCATGTCTCTTCATAGACCCATCACACTTTTCTTTCATTAAAACAAAAGTACTAAATCTCTCTGGACAGACAGTTATTTTTCCCAGCCTGAGAAACGTGTTTCCTGCCACACTAAAATTGTTATTATCACAATGGGAGATGCTGCCTCACACCAAATCTATTTCCTCCCTTGGAAATAACAACACCTGTCCAAAAAAGTAAATTCGCAATGTGAACTTTACAATTAAGTTCAAATACATGGGAAGGACTTTCATTTTATAAAAATACAAAACCTTCATCCACTTTCTAACTCTGAGGGAAGTATGAATTCAATAAAGGCAGAGGAAAAAAAAAGAAAAAAAAAAGGATTTCAAGTTATGGCACAGTAGAGTCAAGCCTTCTCTCACATCAACCTTTGTCTCATTTTAAGCAATTTCTAAAATGCGTAACACTGAAAACTCAGAGTAAATCCTGATATTTACATAAAATACAGTAGAATATGCAGAACACTATGAAATGGCTTTGATTGCGATTTTTATAAATATCAGAAAGTTCTCTGTAACTCTGCTGGCAGAAGAACTGAGTTCACAGGCCAAAATCATTCCTTCCGACTGAGATCTGACGTAGCTCTATTGTGAGTCAAACAATTCTTAAAAATTAAATCTTAGCTCCCAAACTGTCCTAGAAGTCTAAAGAGAGCCTTCTCTTTTACCAGAATCTCTTCTCAACCCAGTCAATCCACAAATGAAGTGACTCTGCCCCAGAAACAACCCTGACCCAAAGCCTTTCCATGCTGAATGCTTCTCCAAGTGGGAACCACTTCAGAGGAAAAAAAGGTCCCATTTGGGAACCTTAACCTGCTCACATGCACACAGAGGAAAATGTGAGTGACAAGGTGAAAATCAGCACAAAGCAGATGCAAGAGTCAGTGCCCCCATCTGATACAGAAGCTGAGAGAACATTTATTCTCTGTCAAGGAAATCTACACCTCCAAAGCATGCGAACTTACATCACTGTGCAGAATTTCAGGTACAACTTCAAATTCCTCGTAATCCATCTCTTAGAGTTTCAAACCCCAAAATTTTGTCGTTGTGAAATCGAGGCTAATCGAGTACAACTTATTCAAGTTCAGAACAGTGTGTGCTATCATAACGATTAAGAAAAAGACCCCAAAACCTAGCCAACATACTTGTCAAGAAACTATCCAATGCTTTTTTTATGGAAATAAAGTTTTGCCCAATGGAACCCTTAAGAGGAACTGAATAAACACGTACGTCTCGGTTAAGAGAGAATGCCACTTTAAACAACAACACAAAAGAATTCTGAGAAGAGTAACCTTTATCTAAATAAAGCCTCCTTAGTACCTCTGAATGGTGCCCTACACTTCCATTTTCCGATCCAGAATGTTGTTCATTTCCTTCATCTTCTACATCAGATCCAGAATCTCGCTCGTCTTGCACTGGAGTAGCTCCTCCATCATCTATTCCGAGATTAAAAAAGAAAGTAAAACTCAGCGTTTAAAGGAACCGCACAGGAGCCGGGCGGGCCCCCGGTCTAACGGGGCAGAGAAACGGGGCTCTCCGAACAAACCACCACCACCTCCGGGACAGCACAAAACCTCCCATACCGGCGGGCAGCTACTGACGGACTGCCCGACACCGGATTATTGAAGCAATTAACGCCGGGCTACCCTCAGGCCAAGGCCCCGCCGCTGTGGCCCCGAACCCGCGGGCCCTACCGTGCCCGACACCCTCCCCCGAGGGTCCTGCGCCCCGCGCCCCTACCTGACTGCTCCCCGCCGTAATAGTGGGTGTCCATGCCGCGCCCCGCGATGGCGGCGGGCGCTACCCTGAGCGCTCCCTCAGAGCGGGCCCGCCCCGGCTCCGCCGCCTCGCACAGGAACAAGATGGCGCCTCCCCGCCCAGCAGCGCCCCCGCCCCGCGCGCACGGCGCGCCGGATCTCGCGAGACTCCCGGGACGGCGGCCGCTAGGGGGCGTTGCACGCCGGCAGCCGGCCCCGCCCCGAGGGCTCGTGTTCAAGCGCAGCAATGGCCGGAAGGGTTTGTGTGTCCTTTGTGCTTCCCTGCTACCGCGCCCCAACGCCCTCAGAATATCGCTTCATTTCAGCTTGACAGCTGACGCGCTGGGGGAACTGAAGGAGCCTTGGAGGATAAAAGGCTGTTTGTAGCCTCTAGGTGACCACGGCAGTGCTCAGCTGCAGGGTGACATAGCTGTGATCCTGGCAAAGGTGTTGCCTTGTCTGAGCCCTGCGGGAATTTCCTGGAGTTCAAACCAAGCCCTGACACTGTTAATGGCTGCTCGGAACCACAGCCCTACGAGAGAGTTGACAACATCTCCCTTCTGCCAGACGAAGGGCGACCTGGTGCGATGCTTCCCACAGTGAATGCTTAAGGGTGGGAGATGGGAAGTGTGATCTAGAGCAGTAAATATTGTGCCATTTAAATAATAGGTAAATTTATCTGCTCTTTACAAGCTAGGGCAGCAAGATTAACGTGCATCTCCACAAGAAGGTGGCAAAGCAGAGCCAGAGCTCAGGCACACACACACAAGTGGGCTCTGATGCTGCAAGGGGATTGGCAATGTTCGTGTGTGCAGCTGGCTGGAAGGGGACCCACCATGGCCATGGAAAGGAGGGACAGGTTCTCTCAGCAAATTCAGGCCTGACTGTCCTGGCTGAAGCTCCAGTTCAATCTAGTTCATGTGTGGGTGGCTCCTCCAGATTTAGCCTTTCAGGATTGACTGAAAGTTCACCCTGAGCTGCCGGGGGACGGTGACTTCCGGAGTAAATGTGGACAAGGCAAAACAATGCTTGTAGTTTTTAGGGATTGTTGTGTTCTGTTTCAATAGCCCCTATCCTCTGAGTAATAGCATTACCCAAGTATTTGGCATGCCCATGATATGCTACTTGAGGTTTATTAGGGATGGCTGCTGTCATTCATGCAGCATTTCAAAATGATGGCTCTAATAAATGCATATGCTGGTGCTGATGTCCTGCCCCTCAGTCTGTCATAACAACGCCTTCATTTTCTAGACAAATACAGGTCAGTATGAGACAGATAGAAAACTGCTGCACATGTCATTTGGTATATTTCTGAACAACAGTGACTTTTGTAATTCTGAATGCTCCACCCTTGTTCAGAGTCATCAAAACTTAGTAAGTTGAGTATTTGGGGCAAAACGAGTCTATTTCTTCTGTGCTAGAGGCAGCTGGGAGTGGATGGCAGAGAGGTTAAGCCACTATTAACCAACACTCCCTGTCCAGCAGCATGCAGTTTCATGCAGGGAGTTCAGTGTGCCAGGCTAAACACAGCTGAACTCTCAGAACTGAGTCATTACTCAACATCTTTTACAGTGAAACACTTAGAAGGAGAAATTGGCAATCGAGTCAGATGTTTCTCAGATACAATCCTAAATTCTTAGCAAAAATGCAGAAAACCATTTTTTCCCCTGAAAGCAGCCTCCATAGAACACAGATAATGTCTGGTTGTTTACAGCTCTATTGGTCTTTTCCAGATAGCCGCAAAGATCCTTAAGTGAGTCTCAGGACCACACTCTTAATGGTATCATGTCCTTTTTTCCTCCTCCTATATGATTTTTACTTCTTTTAGGTCTTTGTACTGTGTGGTTTCACTGATATCTTTTCTGGAAGGAGCAGGCAGTATGTGATGGGAGGCTCCTGTCATTGCACTTCTCTGACTTCCATAAAGAAATGGAATGACTTTACACAACTGACTAAATAGAAGGCAGGATGACAACTTTACAACACAACAAATAAAGGAATAAGGAATAACTTGGGAGTAGTGTAACAGAAAATAATGGTCAAGGGAAAACATAAATAGGAACTACCAAACCCCCCCCAAAATCCCTGTTGAATAATGTTTACCAAGGTACCTGGAAATTGTACCAAGGTGTCTAGAAAACACAGAAATCTATTCCATACTAAAGTTCCAAGAGGATCAGAGTATGATGATAGTCCACCTTGGAAATTAGTCCTTTATAGACATGTATCATGTATCAGTGATGGTGAACCACTGTCCCAAATTCCAGATGCATTGAGGCAGCACTGATGAGAAAATAGAGATTTTGTGCATTTACTGAGAGTGGAAGGAGGCACAGAGGTTTCTTCCTAATCGTTATGAATTCTCTTCTTTCTGAAATGAAACGTCCTAACCTACTTGGGACATGCCATGTGCATCACACAGGGGAGAGAGAACTGTGTCTGGAACAAGCTCACCCCATCAATGCTGAATAACTGGGCATCCATTCCAGCCCTCGTTCTGCAGGTAACGTGCGTGTGCACACTAACATGCACATGCCTTTGCTCCTGATGAGCCAGAGCTTGGCAGATATCAGTCTGTAATAGACTCTTGTAATACCATCCTGGCTGCTTCCCAAAAGGAAGGATGGAGTGACAGTCAGACCATAATGAGATTGCACAGTGGGGGAGAGTGACCTGTCTTCTACCAAGCAGCGTAAGCAGCGCCCACTTGGCATGTGTGAAGGTGTGTAATGACACAGATCCCAGAGCCCTGCCAGTCTGCCTCACTGTGCAACTCCATGAACAGGCTGGAATGAAATAACCCTTTCCCTGAGGAACAGAATGATCAAGAAAATCATGCGATGCACTTGGAGATCCTGTAATGGTATGTACTTCTTATTTAGTTCACTTTGTTCCCTGCACTGGCCCTTTCAGAGTTAACAGACATCAGTGACTTAGAGCTACAAATCTGCTTAGAGGAAGGGAAGGGGGTTAGTGTAGACAAGAGGACTGCTGAGTGAATAGTTTAAATTGCAAACTGTTATACTCAATCCACTTTGCTTCAGAAACCTCAGAGAAATAACTAGTTGAACATAAAATGATGTTTGGTATCCCGGACTTGGTGATGCAGAAATGACAAGGCCACTTTGATTTAGCTGGAGATAAAATATGAAAGGTAGTGCCATGTGCAAATTAAACCCTTTGATCCTGACATCAATCTCTTAATTAGGAAAGTGTCAGGAAGAGGCAGTTTTGTTAACACATGTCTATCTGGACAGACCTATTGCTTTGAACAACAGCAGGATTAAATTCACCAGGGTTCATCCAATTTTATTTTGTTGCTTTTCTTGGTGTAGCATTCATCATAGAATCACAGAATGGTTTGGATTGGAAAGGACCTTAAAGCTCATCCAGTTCCACCACAGCAAGGGTGCCTTCCAATATCCCAGGTTGTTCCAAGGCCTGTCCAACCTGGCCTTGGACACTTCCAGGGATGGGGCAGGCACAGCTTCTCTGGGCAGCCTGTGCCAGTGTCTTGCTACATACTAAATAATTTTTTGAGCTTTATTACTTAAGATGTGACATCACAGTCTTCACTATCAGCAATTTGCTTAAAGGAAAGGTTACAACAATTCATCAGCATAGACCATGCTACAGATTACCCCTAATTACCACTACAAATGTTCCTGTGCCCTGCACAGTCCCTCACCAAACTCTGTGTTCAGTAGTACATCGTGTTGTTCATTCCTGGCAAGTTCCTCTCCTGTCCTTCCCTGTCTGCACAGCTCAGTGCCTGCCCAAACCTGAGCTGCCCCTGTGCACTCACAGGCCCTTCTCTGGAGACACCTTTAGCCTGCTCATCTCTCATTAGCTGCATGTGCTGCACAGAGCATCTTGGCTGCTTCCCCTTGCTATATCGAGTCCCTGCTCCCTCAGCTTCTATTTTCTACCTCTTGAGTATGTCAGCTGTGGAAATCAATCTCCCTTCTACTACATATTTCAACTGTACAATAAGTTGTACTTTTCTTTCAGATTACTTCAATTTCCCTATGATTCCATCTAGTACAGTGTCTATAGGACATAAATCCTGTACTTCTCTCTGAAGTAGCACAGGCACTGTGTCTTGGGCACAAGTCTTAACAACGTAGTTAGTTTTAGAATGAGATTCTCTGCCCCCAAACAGGCTCCATTTGTAATTTCAGCAGGTATGTTTTGTTTGCTGAAGGAATATGCATGGCAATTTTTTTGTCCAATTATACAAAAAGCTTTGGGTTTAGATATCTGCCTTGGTAGTATAAAGGTATGTACTTTGATTTCTTTGCCACTATTTGACCTTTACCTAATAAAATCAGTACTTGGAATTTTGTTAATCACATACAGCATATAGACATCTAAAAACTGTATCAAAAGTAAGTCTGCTGAAGAACTACTTTGGGGCAAAATATTTGAGTAGGAATGATTTGCCACAGTTAGAAACTTGAAGAAAGCTCTCTGTGGCTTTCTAGTTCTCTCCAAAAGTCTCTGAGCCCTGAAGGGCCTACATTTTATTTCTGTACCTGTATCTGCTTCTATAAGACTTAAAAAAAAACTCGGGTAAGGAGACTGACATTAAAGCACAAATATGTTGATAAACACATGCCACTCCCAACTATTTATTGCCATGCTTGAATACTTACCTCTGATTTGGATATGGAGCTTCAGCAGGGTCCCATTATACAGTGCAGCCACTGAACCTAGGAAACAAGAAAATAAGAATTAGGGTATTAGGTACATGCTCCCAGTTATTCCACATATAAATTTGCCTGTTTAATAGTGGGTACACAGACTATTGCACAGTGTTGCACACAGGGCCCTGGAGGAAGGTGACATGGCTAGGTTAAGGTACATGGAAAAAAATCTCATCTTCACTGTTTGGGCTCATCATAAGGGTTGCAATGTGCTTGACTCCTGAGTTCTTGCTTTGGGTGGAGAAACCCTGTATCTGCCTCTCTAAAGATGTACTGCACTTCTGTTTCTTTCCCATAATGGAATTTAACCAGATTTGCAAGAAGGACACAGAGAGTACATATGGAGCCAACAGAAAGAGGAAAGCTCTTGGTCATCCTGTCCTATTTTGGGAGAGAATAATGTACAAATAGGGAGTTAACATCCACCTAAATTCTGGAGCACAGGGACAGGGTGTTTGTTGAGAGATAAATTAATGGTAGTGAAACCAGGACATTTTGTCCCATTATATGGGTGTGTGTATGAATTTCAGTTAAATGTGATGAGTTAATCTTGGTCTGAGCTCAAGGTACTGTGAAACACAGACCAGACAGGACACAGACTGATGGGTATTTTCTTGCAGAAAAGAGCTATGGAAAACCAAGGGGAAATTTTGATGAAGAGATGAGGGTCTGATTTTCTTAATACATAACAGCGCGAGCAACAGTCCTAGGGAAGTCTGTCCTGTTGGAGCAGGATAATACCAGATGCTAAAGGGTTTTCTTCTGGGAATCTGAAAGGATACAGGCCCAGTGGAGAGACTGAAGTTTAAGGTTCACTCAGGCAAGAATTAGCCTTCGTGCTCGCTGGAACACCTGACCTGGAAGTGACATATACACTGAACTGAGAGCAAAGTCCTGTAATAAATAACTGTGCCTCAGTAATTTCCTCCTTTGTGCAGTGAAGAACTGGCACTTAATGGCACCAGGGCCAGTTTCATCTTCTTTTCCCTTCTTACTCCAATGCTTATGAAAAAGAGGGACCTGAGCTGCAAAAGCCACACAGTGAAGATTTCTTCTGGAGAGGTAAATTCCCATCCTGTGGGGTGCGATTTGGTTTATGGTGCAGCATTACTTTGTAAAGAGAAGCAGCAGAGAGAGCCAGGCTTGGCCAGGAAGTGGCCATGCAACCAGGTGCAGGGGGTAGCTACTTACAGCTTCTCTGGGAAGAAGAATTTTAAATGTTGGAACTGCATATCCTGGGATTATATGGGATCTCCTCCCTACATGTCTGCTCTTGGCTGCTGTCAGACCGGATCTGGGGCCAGCTGTCCCTTAGATGTGACACTGTATGGCTGTCTCTGTGCTTGCATCTGCCACTGCCTCCTTGTTCGGGGTGAACATTTCTGCTCTTTTGCCACATTCTGGTTTCTGGTGCAGTTGAAAATGTGCTTGTCAGTTTGAATCACTGACTGTGGCCCATCTTTAGCCTGTTTGCCAAGGACTGTGCTTCTGTGCCACCCTGCACCACTCAGAGCAACAGGCTCTCAATGTTGAAGTTGATACGCAGGTTCTGCCTCTGAGTCCTGAATAAGAACATGAGGACTTTGCCATAAGAATAACAGAATATGAAAGACCAGCTGGCAGATCATCCTAGTCATGGAATCACTCCCAAAATCCAGCTCTGTGGGACAGAAAGTTGCTTTGAAAACTTTAGTTTCTTGGTTAGGACAGCCTAAACTGCATCATCCCTCAATTAAAGCACTGCTGTAGATTTCTGGCTCCTGATATTTTGGCTGTTATCTTCTTGATAGTGAATTCCTAATTTTCTTGTTGTTTCCTCCAGTCCTTTATTTTGCTGTTCATGCCTTGATTGCGATCCCTCCCATTCCAGCCAAGGAAGGTGAACTCTAGGCCTCCATTACTGTTTGGTGGTGGGTTCAAGCTGGAGGTCTGAGGGAACTCAGCTCAGAAAGTATGAATTAAACTTGTGTCTCTGGGATAGCCACTGGAATGCTGGGTCAGTGGACTAGCTAAAGGTAACTCTATTGTGCATCGAATCACAATGCACCATGGAGTCTTTTTATTAGTGAGCCAACCTTGGAGTTCAGACAATAATTGTGCCTAGCACTTGACTGAGAGAACTATTTGGTATGAAAATGCACAGTGAAACCTTTAGGGCTGAGAGCATCTCCAGGGTTATGTTGTAGAGCTCGGAGCACCACCCCAGTGCTGCAGGTTATTTGCTTTGTGTAGATGGTGTCATTGTTTCTGCTCTGGGTGTATCTTACTCTGATATCTTCTGCTTTAACAAAATTATTTTAAGATATTTTACTGGGTTTTTTTTTGCAAGGAAACCCCCAATGTCTGTTCTCATCAAAGCCCTTTTCTGACCTAACATTATATTCTTGGCATGCAGGTTGCATACAGTGATCTGAAGCATAATGGTGGTTTTCAGAAAGGTAAGTTCTATTCTTTGCTCTGATTGAGTGATTAGCCTGAGGCCCAAATAGGAGAAAATTACCTTACCACCATGGTTCAATCAAAAGAAAGTAGCAATAACCCAGTATCAAAAAGGTATAAAATAATTTCAGCTTAGACTAGGGAAGCAGGTGTCCTGCCTCATCAGGCCATGCTCTTGTTGAGCAGGTGACCTCTGTCATAAGGTGTGGCACTGAAACTACACAAGTTACCTTTGGAGTTTTATTCAACACAAATAAGAGCTGTTAGTCTATAACATTCTTCATCATCTTGTACAATGTTTATGGATGCTTTACATTGGTTGTTTGGTTTTAAATGTAAGACACAAAGTGTTTTGAGAGGAAAAAGAAATTTTTTTTCAGTAAAAACTTTGAAACTATAACAATCAATGCTGTGGTGTGTAACAAAAGCTGTATATGACAAGACAGAGCTAGAAAGTCCAGTGATCTACAACTCTGTTCAGTTTTTATTCCATCTTTCTGTTTGAATCTGCATTAGAGGCTGGAACAAGAGAAGGTGTTCCTGAGGACCTGGAGTAGGGAAATATAACCAGGACACTGGTACAGGCAACACCAAGATGTTGCTCATTCCTAGGAAAGGGCAGCTGTGGCTCACCCCTTCCTCCAGGGACAGCAGAGCAGGTTCTTGCTTGCTCTGCACAGGTGCCAGATGTTGACAAGCCTCTACATATGTGAAAAGAGGAACTGGGCTGGATAAAGAATGTTGGTGTTTTTTTTTCTCCTAAGAGAGATCATGGATGCACTCACATTTCAGCTATAGCAGGAAAAATTAATATCTAAAATTTCTCACAACAGAGGCCACAACATTTCCAGGCATCCAGTATATACATCTGTTTGTTTGGTTTTCTCTTTCCTGATAAAGTCTATGTTCTCAAGAATCTCTTCTGAGAGAATATCATAGCTCATATGAGGCTGCCAAACCAGTTCCCCAGCATTCACTGTGCCCCCAGCCAGCCTCTGAGAGGTAGTGGAAGCTACATTATTGCTGTCGTTGGAAAAAGAGTTGCCTCATTTCCTCTTGTGAGACAGCTGGGTTTGATGACTTGTCCAAAGTCATGTTCCAGATCAGCTGTGGAGCTGGGAGTAGAATTCAGAGGTCTGTAAATGTACTTCCTGCAAGCAGTAAGAACTTACCCAGTTAAACATTGCTAAAGAAATCAAACAACTAAAAAAGCAAGACCAGGGGGTGTTTGCCTGTGAGCTACATGGCATCAAGTATCATACTGTACTTGACAGTAGCTTTTTTTCTCCCCAGGGTGATCATGTGTGGCTGGACACTCAACCAAACAGTGAATTTAATGTCCCTATTGGGGCAGTTGTAAAGGAATCTGACTCAGGACGGATCTTGCTGGAGGATGATGAAGGCAAGGTGGGCTATGCTATAACCTTCTGTAAAAGATAAAATGTAAAAGTGCAAAGTACGAAAGGATATACTGAAAAAAAGACTATAGAAATAAGGCAAGTATAAAACGGTCATCCAGCATCTCCAGGTCCAAGCACTAGGAAGATTCAGAGCTTCATAAGATAGAGGTTATATCTACATGGCTATGAAAAGGAAATTGATGGGCTCCAGTCCCTAAATCTGGTGAAGTTTCAGGTGGAAACATCATCCCACTGAAATCAGTTCATCCCTACCTCATATAGTGTTCTGCCTGTGATGACAGGGTTGCACTCTGAACAGTGTTAAAATTGGTGCTGTTCAGAACCCACCTGAATTGGCTTCATTCAGTGTTTTAAACCATCTTGTCCTGGGGAGCAGCAAACCAGTTAGTTCCTGTAGGCCGGTCACTTGTGTGTTAGAACATGCTTGCTTGAGCATGTATTATGCTGAAGCTCACTCTAGTCTAACCCAGCTCTCTTTTGTTTGCGTCTGAGCCACAGCATCACACATTAAAGTCCATGCCTTGCCTTTGTCAGGAGCACTGGATCACGGCTCGGAACATGCACATGGTGCGCCTGATGCACCCGTCCTCTGTCCAGGGGGTAGAGGATATGATCCGCCTTGGGGATCTCCATGAAGCTGGCATGGTGCACAACCTCCTCATCCGACACCAGGAGCACAAAATCTATGTGAGTGCTGCAGTCACTGCCAGGAACAGCCTCTACATTTAGCAAGTGATTTCTGCATCCTGTGAGCCTTTCACACATGGGGCCCTCTGACTTCTTTAATGACTGAGGGTGCCGAGGAGACATGACACAGTTTTTTCTCTTCTTTCACTCAAGTACTTTGGCTGTGAAGAAGAGAGCTACCAGCAGCCCCTCAGTCACAGTGCTGGTACAGGTAGTGACTCCACTTACCTTCTCCCAGAGCAATCACTGCCACCAGCCACTGACAGTGAACTAAATTCAGCCCGTGTTACAGCTTAGTGCTGCTTTTACCTGGAAGATCAGCCTAACTAGTATATAGTGACATTTCAATTGTCCGACAGTCCATGCCAACATTTACTTGATTTTGATGTAATAAGATGGCTAATGAATAAATCTGGATATTTTGTCCATTACAGGTTTTATCTGTAACTGGGAAATTTGACATTTTTATTTTATTTTTTCCTTAGTTTCCAATTTGTAATATTATAATTAATATTCAGGTTTTTCCATGCTTTGCCTCCCATATTATATACACTACTGGAGAGAAGCTGCCTCTTACAACATAGGTATGATGATATTTAGTGTAAAAAAAAGGACTGATTTTATAGATCCTACAGTTATAACTACCGAGGTGTGTGTATAGACCTGTTATATTAAACTCTAGCAGCCTGCAGTTGTTTCATGTAGTTTTCAAACAATATTATTGCCTTGCATCTCCACAGCCTTCAACAGCCTCCTTCATTTCACTGGTGGTGGTGTATACAAATGTTTCTAAATCACTATATGAATAGCACAACCATAACTTGGCCCATTAGCAAAGTTCAGCTACATCTGCCCTAGAATACAAAAGTGGCTTAACAAAATACTGCAAAACACTTTACAATAACATCAAAGTGCCAGGTCAAATTGCACTCCCCGTGTACTTCAGCCTGAGACAGAGAACTGAGATGTCATTTGGCAAGGAGATTACACCAGCATTCTTCCTTGGGCAAAACCCTCCTTATCCTGGGATGTTTAACAGCAACTGATAATGAGGAACTGGGCTTTCAGCCTCACCCAAGTGCTGCTATGCACTCCCAGGCTTCCCTCCTGCCTGTGTGTAGATTTATATTGCAAGTGGCTTTGGTTGTATTCTTGTTTGCAGGTATGCTGTAGCCATAATGCTCACAACTGTTTTCCAGACTTACACAGGATCAATCCTTGTAGCAGTGAACCCATACCAGCTGCTGCCCCTCTACACAGTGGATCAGATCAGACTGTACTGTAACAAGAGGATTGGAGAGCTTCCACCTCATGTCTTTGCCATTGCAGACAACTGTTACTTCAATATGAAGAGGAATAAGAGAGACCAGTGCTGTGTGATCAGGTGAATGGACTCAGAGAGGACAAATAGCAGAAACCAAGTCTGGCATGGTTTGGGGCACCTTGTGGACATAGGAGACCTTCCAAATGGAATGGCACAGATAAAACTAGAGACAACAGGAAGGAAATATTTTTTCCTTGCTCCTTTATTTTCAGTTAGGGCTGCAAAAGGTACAACATAAGCAAAGGATTTCTGAAGTCCATTGTTTTCCCCCAGAATCTTTGGATGTGGTTGTATGTTCTGCACATGGTAGCTACATATAGAAACATAACACCTGAGCATGTGTGATATAGGGCTATCTTTACCTTGGAGACAAGATATTTATATTACATGTAGTTTCTGAGGCTAGACATTTCCTCAAGAGAAATAACCTCTGCTAACACAAAGATGGATGGAAGCTTTCTTTGTCCTAGAAAGAATCCATTTTCTGTTTGTCATCAATGTGAAGAATCAGATAGTCACATTGCAATAGTAGCTGATTATAGCTGAGTCAACTCAGTTGTTGTGCTAACACTAGCATTAGAAATCTGGTAATGCAATAAAGAAGAAAAGCAAGTGGTCATTTAATCTGCACAGGTACAGAATGTCTTCCGTGAATTTGCTTGGTTTTAATTGGTGGGAGAATTTAGTTTTCAGCCTAAGTCTGAAAAACAACTTAAATTTGAGCAGATAACATGATGAAAGACTCAATTTTTCCAGCCCTCTATGAAAGACAGTGTGATCTGCCATTCACAGGGTAAACTTAAGTGGGATTGCTTTTTTTCAACTTGGTCTGCCATGTTACCAAAAAAAAGAAAGGAAGCATAATGATCTTTGTTTCTTACTGCAGTGGAGAATCTGGAGCTGGTAAAACTGAAAGTACAAAGCTAATACTACAGTTTTTGGCAGCTGTCAGTGGCCAGCATTCCTGGATAGAGCAGCAAGTCCTAGAGGCCAACCCCATTCTGGAAGGTGGGTTACTTAGCAAACATGGCTGATTTACCACATTTATCTCAGGATAAAAAAAATCAGAAACAGATCCTTGAACCATTGTATCATCTTAACTAGTAACACCCCTGAAACACTGGTGGTGCACTGTAGATGTTCTCTATACTTTTCTGCTATATTCCCATGCAGTCCACAGCAGCCTTGCTCTCAGGCTGTAGGAGGAGGTGCCACTGTAATATATACCCTGGAACTGCCAGGAGCACAAGAGTCCTTGGGACTGCAGAGCCCAAGGCAAAGCTCCCTGGTTTGGCATTTGTCCTAGACAGTGATAAAATGACTGGCCAAGCACAGATGTATCTGTAGGGGAGCTCCCTGACACACCCATCTTTCTCTGTACAGGGATCAATGTGTTCCCAGGAAATCCTTCTGGAGGTCTTCAGACTTGCCCAGATCTCTTGGCTGGCCAGATACGGACCACATTTGGATCATTTAAATATGTCTTTTAGGACCCAGTCATGTGGGTGCACAGTGTATCTGCCCCTCCCTCCAGGAGGCAGACTGAGACAAGACATTCTCCAGTGCTTCTCAGCACTGTCATTTGGAACACAACGTGTTAAATACTAGCAGCAAAGTAGAAGGGGAAAAAATAGGCTTGATGTTCATGAACTGCAATAATACAGATACTATCTCTGTCCCTCGTCCATCAGCTTTTGGAAATGCCAAGACAATTCGAAATGACAATTCAAGCCGCTTTGGGAAATACATTGATATTCACTTCAACAAAAATGGTGTGATAGAAGGAGCCCGGATAGAACAGTTTCTCCTGGAGAAGTCCCGGGTTTGCCGGCAGGTGAGGGCACTGGCAGGTCTACATTCTGCCTGTTCTTGTGTTAGAAGCTTATCCTGACAAGGCTGTCAATTGGCCTATTTCTTTTATTTTTAGGCTCCCGAGGAGAGGAACTATCACATCTTCTATTGCATGCTAATGGGGATGAATACAGAGCAGAAAAAGATGCTGAATCTGGGCACTGCTTCAGAGTACACTTACCTCACTATGGTAATAGTCTCTGCTTTATTCTCCATTATCCCTCTGCCATTTGCTTCTTCCAGTGAGCAATTACAATCACTAGGAGCAGCAGATGGTAGTTACCAAATATGAACAGTCCTTCCCTTGGAGTACCAGAAGCAGTAACACCAGAAGTGCTGTGAGCAACAGTTTCAGACACCTACTGTATTGTCCACCGGTGGGAAGCAGCTTGTGGCAGGTCAAAGCTTTCTGTCAAAGTCAAACTTAACAAACATAAAAGACCTCATAAAACAGAATGTGGACAACATCTCTCACTTTCCCAGACACTCAGAATTAATGAGAATCCTAGTCCTTATATCTAATCCTAATCCTAGTCCTTATATCTAATAAATCTTATATACATAACGCAGGCAGCTGGCATTCAGTGTAACCTCCCACAACTGACATTAATGACCATGGGTTATGATGCCATTGTGACAGAAGTGGGATCTTCATAGGTGAGGTTTTTGAAAATAGCTAATTGAGTGGTTTAGGACATGAAAGCCATGATGAAAAAAATTCTACTGAAATTAGCTGGAGCTGGGCATCTAATTTCTTGGAAATGAAAACAAGTCTGTTTCTGGAGTCTCAAAAGCAAAACCATTAAAGTTGTGGAGATTTTTTCAAATGTAATGATTTTGAAATAGGAGTGATCTTGCAGCAAAGCTGATGAGTGCAATTAGTACAATTAACCCATTGGCCATTCCATAAAAAGGCCCCTGGGTCAGCAGTAGGTCAATGTGATACTGAAATAGAAGGATTGGATTATAGGAGAATATATCCATGGTTTTGTAAAGGTCAGCTGTTGGCACACGCTAGCATGTTTACATGCTGTAAACTGAAATGTCTAGGAATATTTAATTTTTGTGATCATCACATTAGATTGTCAGAAATGGCAAGGGTGAAAAAAGCATTTCCCCATCTTAATTATGGCTGAAAATAGTTTCTATCAGGAGCAGCATCCTAGGATCTACTGTGCAGGTTTTGATTAAAGTTCTTCTGATGCTGCCTTGGATGCTTCCATTTGCTTTCCACTAGGACCTAATATTTTTATTTTGAGATCTGCCTTCTAGTACTTACCCAACCCGACTCGTTTTGGTTTGGAATGAGGGCTCTTAATTTTCTATTGACAAGGCAGAGAGAGGAAACCAAAGAAACAGGCTTGGCCTTGTAAATGTAGGTAATCTTGTCAAAGCTTCCTGTCCTTCTATGCTTCTATGATGGGAAGAGCAGCCTTCCCATCAGCTTTTCCTTTTGGCTTCCCCAGCATTCAGTCTAGCCCTGGAGAAATGCATTATTGAGCCCTGTGTTAATGCATTCTTTTTGAGAGAAAAGATGAAGGAAGATACAATCACGGGAAGAGGATATAGAATGTCTAAATAGGGTTTTACCTTGCATCCTTGTGGGCTCACAGGATAGCCACTCTGTGTACAAAGGCTTGTCAGTCTGCACATGCTTTCTTCCTTGTCTGGGTAGCAGGAGGGTTTTCCTTACCTGTTGGTGTGGTGCTTGCAGGGTAACTGCATGTCCTGCGACAGCCGGAATGACGCCAAGGATTATGCCCACATCCGCTCGGCTATGAAGATCCTCATGTTCTCAGACTCTGAGCACTGGGACATCAGCAAGCTGCTGGCTGCCATTTTGCACCTAGGGAATGTAGAGTTCCAAGGTAAATTCAGCATTGCCTGTGCTTACCTTTCCTCAGACTCGATGGTTAAGGTACTTCCCTTGGGTGCTTCCTGCTTCCACCTGCACAGATTAGGTTATGGTGCTCTGACCTGTATTAACAGGTGAACAGAGTTGGAAGGGCAGGCAGATAAGTACTATGAAATTCTGATTTGTGACTCCACTGCCCTGTGTTTTGAAAAACAGCATCTTATTATTATTTTGTCACACTGTCAGGTCTCCATGGTTGTAAATAGGCCCTTATCACACAAAATGAAACAACAGAGTATTAATGCCATGTTACATTTGATGATTGCTGTTCTACACAGGCCAGAGGACACAGGAGTGATGTTTGCCTTGGAGATAATAGCAGTCATCCTCCTGCTTAAGTGTGCTGAACATTCATCTGCATAGGTGCACTTCTGGTATGGACAGGAACAGTGTGACAGCGAGAACCACCAGCACATGCCAGAAGCTTTCACATTTTAGAAAAGAACTCCTTACTTTGTGATACAGCGGGCCCGATACAGAGATGCCAGGTGGATTCTTTGGATTAATGCTGACTACTAAAATTAGGGATTTCTTTTATTCCTCTTTGTTGTCTAAATTTCCCACGAGCCAGATACACAGGAAAAATATTTCCAGAAACACATTTTCTGGAGTCAGATATTACTTCCCTAGATCCCCAATAGTTACTACTTTAAATGAATAACCTTGTCAGTTTGGCTGCTGTTTTTAGCCTGATGTTCTAGACATGAGAGAGCCCTGTAGATCCCAGGATCCCAGATCCCTCATCCCAGGACCCTCCTTGGTAAAATCACCAAATCTGTGAGTTTCAAATGAGAACTGAGTACCTTGCCACATCCCCAGTGCTATGGGGTCGCAGAAATGCAGCTACATTAACAACCGTGATGGTTCCCCCAAAACTGGCTGTTTCTTCCTTGCAGCGGCCGTGTATGACAACCTGGACTGCTCTGATGTGATAGACTCACCACACTTCTCCATTGCCACCAAACTGCTCGAGGTAATGGACTCTCATCTTCTCCTGCTGGTTCTTCCTTCTCCCTTGTTCTGTGAGCACACTAGCAGAGCACGTCTCTGGAGTTTATGTAGGAATGAATATTAACAGGCATGTCGCCTCTGTCCTGCTGACACTCCAGTCATGCTTTGCAGATGGAGAGGTCTCCAAGCTGGGAGACCTTTAAATGGGACAGCAAGCTGCCAGTGGATGCTGCTAGACAAGCAGTTTGTCATAGCAAACTCCTCCTGATACAAACTTTGCTAGATTTCCTTTATTCACCTGGAATGACCAGGCTGCCATAACTGTTTCTCCAGGTGGACTACAGTGAACTCCAGAACAGCCTCACAAACCTCTCCATCATTGTCCGAGGAGAAAGTGTGTCCAGGCCTCTGAATGTGGTTCAAGCTGCCAATGGGAGGGATGCCTTTGTGAAGGTACTGGTGCTCACAGCTTCCCTATTTAAAGACTGGGGATGCTTTCAGAGCTGTCTTTCTTCCTGGCTGAGGAGCCTTATGTGATAAACATCGACCCAGGGGGCTCCAGGCTCTTGCAGTTCTCAGGCATAGCTTGGCAGCACAATAGCAAACAGTAAGTTACATCCAAAGTCTCTAATGATGGGCTCTAATTCTTTATTTTTTTTTTTCTCAGGGTATATATGGACGGATTTTCTTGTGGATCGTGAACAAAATCAACTCAGCCATTTTCAACCCAACTTCTCAGAAGCCTAAAGACAGACATCAGTCCATTGGACTACTGGACATTTTTGGGTTTGAAAACTTCAGCAACAACAGGTAGGAAACTCCAGATGCAATGCAATAGGAAGCTGCATAGCAGCTGATGTAAAGGGAGACAATGAAAAAAACGAAGAGACACATGCTCTTTCGTCATCATCCTGATTCTCAGAAAAATGGTGAAAATTCCATTACTGGATTTTTCCAATTATGATCATGAAGATTCCATTTTTCTTCAGTCTTGATCATATTTCTGCCTCCTTCCCCAGCCTTCATTTCAGTGCAGCCACTGCACATCTATTCCAGAACCTGAGGAATTTTCCATGGAGAGATGGCTATGGAGCTCCTATGGCAGGCAGCCGCTTTATGAGGATGTAGTATATCCTTGTGTCTCTGTACCAAACTTCCCTGTTCCATAGCATTTTATGATATCTTTTGGGATACATTTGGCATGTAGTACAAAGGAGACTGTATTGTGCTTCCCATTTCAGCTCATGCTTACATCCTTCTCAGTGTTCTCCCATCTTTTTTGTTTGTTTGTTGTTTTTTGTTGGTGGTGGTTTGGAGTTTTGTCTGTTTTTTGTTTGCTGGGGGGTTTGTTTGTTTGTTTGTTGACTGCTTCATTTCTCTACTCCTAAGGGCAGGTCAGCAAAGTCCCTGGTCAGCACACCATTGTGTCACTGCATGTCACTGCTGTCTCTTCCACTGGTGTTTCCATTCCCAAAGCAGCATTTCTGTTTGCCCTTCTCTCTGGGGGGAGCAGCAGCTCTCTCGGTTGTCAGGTACCATCAGTTCTCCACAAACCATCAGCACATACTCTGCAATCTCTTGCAATTCATTTCAACTGATGCCTCTTCCCTTCAGCCAGATAATATTCCTCAGTGACTTTTGGAACAGAATCTAGGATCTCTACAGACTGTCTTCTATATTTTGTGTTCTCTCCTGTTATTTTGTGCTGTTCCCAAGATCTGCAGAAAATGCCTCCCTTGTATTGCTAAGATTGGCAACATGCAGTGATGGTGGTCCCCAGCACTGTGGAATATGGCAGTGGTGTATCTGCATTTAATGCAGAGGCTAAACAAATAGCAGAGAGCAGTGCAGCACTGACCAAGGATGACCATGGGCTTTCATCTTGTCCTTCCCCAGCTTTGAGCAGCTATGCATTAACATTGCAAATGAGCACCTTCAGCAGTTCTTTGTGCACCATGTGTTCAAGCTGGAGCAAGAGGAATACATTGCAGAGGACATTGCCTGGAACAATATTGACTTCACTGATAACCACCAGGCTCTGGAAGTCATTGCACTCAAGCCCATGAATATCATCTCCCTCATTGATGAAGAGAGCAGGTTTCCAAAGGTAAATTTCTGGTTTCACTTGTAATGCCTGGCTTTGCACATAGCTCACAGGTAACACTTTGATTTAGACACATAAAAGTGCAAAAGTGGCTTTCAGATACGTCAGGAGAGGCAATATCTTCTCCTCATAGATGTTTCTTTCAAATTAGGTCACTACAACTGCTTCACTCTCTGCTGGAATGTGCTCTCCCTGGTGCCTTGCTGTTGAAACACAGCTGTTCCAGACAGAGAAGGAAGGGGTACAGATCATTTTACAAGGGCTTCTTAGGAAATCTTTGAAATGGTTTATTGTTTGAGTATTGTTCTCCTGTTGGTCTGGGCTGCAGCTTGCTCTTTCTTCCCCTTGCTGACAGACTTAACTGAGCAATATCACCATTGTGAGGAACTGAAGGGGAGCTACAGGCCTGGCAGCTAACCTTGGTGCCAGGGAAGGTCATAAACAGGTCATTTTGAGCACCATCACAGAGCAGGTACAGAACAACATGTTGATCAGGCCCAGTCAGCAAGAGTCCTGCTTGACTAACCTGACCTCCTTCCATGACAAGGTGACCTGTTTAGCGCATGAGGGAAAGCCTGTGGCTGTTGTCTGCCTTGATTCTGTGACTCTGTGAAATGTTATTCTGCAAAGGCCAGTCATCTCAAACAGAAGAGCAGAGATGAAAGTAGCATCTGATCTCAGATATGCCTGTAGAGCACTTTCACAGTCTGCAGAGCATGGTGAGGTTAAACTGGAGTGTTGGTGAAGGAATCAGATGACAATGGAGGGTGTCCAGAAAAGCAAGCCCCTGCCTCAGCTCATTGGTAGTCCTTCAGGTAACTATTTGAGAGGATCATGTACGGGCAGACAGCTTTCCCCTTTCTTCCCTAAGAAGAGGGTGGTCCCACAGATCAAGAAAGCACCTCTTCCATGATTCCCAGGGCAGGTGACTTCTGAGAGCACAGGCCCCGCTGCCCTGGGTGCAGGCCAGTGCACAGAGCTCACATGGCCCACGAGGGGATTGCATCATGATGGCACTCCTTGAGAGAAGCACCCAGCTGACTGCCTAGCCTCTGGAACTCATGGTCTGGGCATGCTGACTGGGATCTGCTCAGGGATTCTTCCAGGGATCTCTGAGTCTTGCATCAGCTGGGGAGTGCAAGAAGAACGGTGCCTGCCCAGGAGGAGGCATCCCTTACAGCTTCTTGGGTAGGAGGGCATGAGAAGGTTGGTGGGGGCATTTTGCTTGTGAGGTCCAAAATTCTCAGCCCACCTGGTGATGTTAGTAATGTTATGGGGCTTGTGTATAGCCCTAGAACACCAGGCCCTGTGCTTGATGGTGTGTTCTGTCATGATGCTTGACACAGGGGTCTGTGTAAAAGGGAAGATACTTTTGTCACTACCTTTCTGCAGAACTACTACACACATAAGGGCAGAATTTGAGCTTTTGTTATCTCTAAGCACCACTTCTGTTTGTTTGCTGAGCACAGGCCAGTGCTGGGGACAATCTGCTTAACCATCCTTTTTTACCTGTATTTGTTTCTAGGGCACAGATGCCACCATGCTTGTCAAAATCAATTCCCTCCATGGTAAAAGTAAAGTCTACATCCCACCTAAGAGTGTTCATGATACCAAGTTTGGCATCAATCACTTTGCTGGGGTTGTCTTTTACGAATCAAAAGGTGAGCCTATCTCTGCTGGATACAGAGGGTGAAGAGAAGGGCATGACCTGCCCTGGAGATGTGGCTCTCCAGGATAGCGTTGATCTGAAGTTGATGAGGAGGTCAGAAGGATTACTATAAACCAATCTGCAAGTTACTGTAAATTAAGTGGATTTTAGGTAGACAGAGTGGTGCTAGAGCCAGGAGGCTGCAGAGGTGACAGACTAATTTTGTTTCCATCCTACAGATTTCCTGGAGAAAAATCGTGACACACTGAGTGCTAATGTAATGCAAGTGGTCCATTCCTCCAAAAACAAATTCCTGAGAGAAATTTTCCAGGTGGAAACAACCCCACCTAGTTTGGGACGTGGGACCATTCGGCATCTTGGATCTGACCATGTCTACAAGGTTGGCTTACTGGCACTGTCTTGCAGAAACAACTAATTTCTCCTGCCTTCCATAAAGCTCTGCCTGTCTTGATCTCCTCTTTCTTTTGCACTGTCTCTGCAAATCCCTATCTCTTTCATTCAAATTGTTTCTGCCAAGGGGGCTGCAGGAAAAGTCAGAGTCTGGTGTTCATGCTGTAGCAAGAGCAGTGTCAGCCCTGCCTCCCAGGTCTGCACCCTGGACATCTGTGTAGCCATGCCTGCAGGTTGCTTCAGAACCACAAGTCATGATGCCTCCCCACATGTTATCATCGACTGGACATCACTATATGACAAAGTTCATGATGGGTCATTATCACAGACTCCACTGTGCCTGTTGTGTCTGTGCCTAGTAAAAATAAGAGTGTGAAGTGCAGTGGACTAAAAAACAGTGTGGGGCACAGTTCAGGTTCTCTGTCCTGCTCCAACTTCCACATACTTCGATTTCTGAACATTTAGCTATGTAGTGTCACCAGTATGTGAAGGTACTTTTGCTTGCTTACATCTTTGAGTTTTCCTGTCAGGATACAGAACAATCAGCTTGCTATCTTACCTGTTATCTGTCTATTCTCCTGGCATTATTTTCTGATCTTGTCCTTTCTTCCTCTGTCTTTGTCCCAGTGTGGCTTTCTGCTGTCCAGAACACCTGCCCATGGACAGGTAAACATCCTCGGGGCGAAGAATGTCAGAAGTGGTATAAGCAGCAACAGATAACTGGCTTAGCATCTCTTAAATGCTATTAATACCTCCAGATTAAATATCAGCTGTATTTACATTGCTCTAATGCCCTAACGGGTCTTGTCCCTATAAATAAGGCTGTGTTATTGGAAAAAAAAAGGTACAGCAACATGTCAAGAAAAGAAATACCAGATGTGGGCTACCTCATGTCAAAATGCACAGAAATTAGCTGTTGATGTTCAAATAAATGGGACCACCATTGGGAAGCCTAAGAAGCAGGCTACAGAAAAGAATAATAAATGATGTGTCAGAAAACACTTTTTTGTCCTGAGGTCTCAGAATTTCTTGCCTGACACACCACAACAGAAAACTCACCATTAACTCAACAACAAAAGCAGCTTTAACAATGTTGCATGTCTGAGATCATGAGGGCAGAGGGCTTGGGCCTTGTGCGGCTGTCCCACTGATGGTACAGCAGAAAGGCCTCTAAGGTCTGAGAGTGAAATCACTTACAGCTAAAATATCTATATATTGTTATTGTACCCACTTCGGGTGCTTGCTAGCCCTAAGATGCATCAGAGCTGCGATGAGACATTCCCAGGAGCTGTTTTCCAAAGACACGAATGATTGATAACTGGAGGGCAGCCTTGCCCTGTAGCTAAATCAGAGGGTGGAAATCTGAGTATTAAAAAGGGCACTTTAGACTTAAGAACAGCAGGATGAGGCACCCTAAAGATCATGGAAGTGAGGGGAGACACTGAACTTTAAATTATTTACTTTGAAAAATTCCAACAACCCCACAACGGGCTAAATCCAAACAAACTAACAAACAAACCAGATGTGTTGTGCTGCAATGATCAGTTCATTGCCTGTATATAAAAGGCAATGGAGTCCTTTTGTTACTTGGAATCTGTACTGTTGTCACTGTAATTTAATATGCCCATACTGAGATGCAGAAACTTAGGCCTAATGCTATGTTTTGTGTGAAAAAGACAGGTGGAACAGTTTCTGACAGGTGTCAGAGAGGCTGGGGAAGTCTGGAGTACCTCATACCTCATACTCCAGTAAAAGTTTGCCTTTTCACTGCTTACTGTGGTATTAATGAGCAAGGTGATCAGTCGTCCTAATCCCTAAGGAATGCATCTTTATCATTCCTAGTTATGATGGCAGAAAAATATCTGGCCTGGAGTTTATTCCTGCTTGGGAGTGGCTGTTTCTCACTAAGCTTTCAGGCACACTTTCAGGAATCACAGCTTGGCACCCAGGCCCAGCACTAAACACAGACTTGGTTGGAAGAGACAGGTGCATGTGGGCTCCTGTTGGTGGAATTACTTCTACCACAGCCACCTCTACTGCTAGAACTTAGTGCCCAAGTAGGTAAAAGCACTTAGTGGGGGGTTTCTTTACAAGAATAAACCCAAATTAATAAGGTGCAGATGGCCCATGTAGCTCCCATGTAGGTAACTAATTTTTTTCTGGTGGTTGTGTGATACTGTCACATTGTCCAAAAATACAAAGGTTTATTAATTGGCCTCTGAGAGTGAATGATTTTGCAATCAGCATGTGCTTTCTCTTCCCAGGGCATGGATACCACCAAGCGGCTCTCGACACTAGGAGGACAGTTCAAGCAATCCCTGGAAAAACTAATGAAAATCCTTGAGCAGTGCCAGCCATACTTCATCCGCTGCATCAAGCCAAATGACTACAAGAAACCACTGGTAATGTTCTAACAATAGAAAGTCTTGCCTCTGGTAAAGTTTGATGAGAAAAGGCTCTCAGTTTGCTGTGTAACATTTTACAGCTCTATTGGCTGCATCCAGTAAGAGCTGGAGTACAGGGTAATCCTGCAATAAACAGTAGGAGGATATAGCATAGTTAATTTACAAAAGCATCTCAAAAAAACACCATAGAATAATGGAAAGCAAAAAAGCACACAGGTGTATTCCTGAGTAGAGTTATAGACGCCTTTTCAGTAAAGATAAAGACAAAACAGAAAAGTCTGTAGCCCCTCAACACAGGATCAAACAAAAAATTTTAGGATCAACAGTGATCATACTATGAAATAGCCTGAGAGAGAATAGGAGAGCTGTGGGAGTTTGTGAGAGGGGTGATTTGGCTTAATCTGACATACCAGGAGGAGTCAGTTTGTCATTAGGATGCGTGGCTGAAACTTGGGATATCGACCCAGTTCTACTCTAAAACCTTGTATGGTGTTGGTCAAGTGATTTAAAAATTTTTGAAGCACCCCATGTGGCTTAGTGAGGCAGTTTTTAATCTCAGATAAGATTAAACAATAATAATAAGAAAACAGCAGCATGCTTGCTGTACTTCGCATGGTATGCCCAAAGACCTAAGTTGCTAATGCATCTATTCACACCTGCAAAGTTATATGATCAATTCACTGAAATTATGATCAGTTCATCTGAAATTGCAGTTCTAGAATGAAAAATGGTAGCCAGACTGAAGTTAACAGACTGTTACTACTGCTGACATACACAAAATTGAAGACCCTTTGGGGTGACTTTTTATGCTTGTAATGAATTAATTTAGTGCACTGAAGAAAAATACAATGTAAAAAATCACAGTAGGCCATTTTGCAGACCCTCTGAGGTCGGAGGTTAATAGACATGTTCTGAGGGATATTGCACACGTATCAGTGCTAAATCTCCTCCTTGTCTGCTTTCCCTTTCAGTTGTTTGATCGGGAACTGTGTATCAAACAGCTGCGATATTCAGGGATGCTGGAGACCATTCAGATCAGGAAAGCTGGGTACCCAATTCGTTACAGCTTTGAGGAGTTCTTTGAGAGATACAGATTCCTTCTGCCATGGTCTCTGCGACAAAAGGTGTGTAAGCAAAATGATGGTTTAAGGCTAATCTAACTTTTCCTTATGAGGCTTTAGACTTTCCCATGGTAGAAAGTTCTTGAATTACTGCTGGCAGAGTTGAGAGAGCTGTCAGCACATGAGATGTCATCACAGGAACTGTTATCACAGCTAAACACAGCTAAACAATTAAATACTCCCTTCGACTTTAGCTGAAAATGCAGAGTTGCTTTGAGGTCCAACTGTCCTTGGCCTGCTCCACACAGACATGCCAGGCAGGGCAACATCCTCATTCCTATTGCCCTCAGATGTTTTTTTTCTGTGATCACACATTTCTCAGGTCTCTGACGTCCTCCTCACACCTTGACTCTGGAATGCTTGGTCATGCAATCATGTTCCTCCTCTTCCTGACCATTTGAGCTGAACCACTTTCATTCATTGTACTGTCAGCCCAGTAGAGGGCTGCAAGAGGTCTGCAAGACCTCATCTGTTTCTATTCTTCACCCTTTGGAATGCAGGGTAGTAGATCCTTGCATAGTACAGCTGCTGTGTTTCACAGCCAAGCCCTAACATCATGATGCTTTTGCACATCAGCTGAAGAATGATACCCGACAGAGCTGCATCAGCATCTCCGAAGCAGTGCTGGGCAAGGATGAAAGCTGGCAAGTTGGAAGGACCAAGATTTTCCTTAAAGTAAGTACAAAGGACAGTTTATTGTCTTTTCTCATGAAAAACTGGATGCTTCACAGTACAGCTTGGCCTGCTTGTGCAAGACTGGTGACCAAGGAGGACAGGGTTGTCTTAAAAACTCTCTTGAATCTGAGGGTGGATCTTTGTTCTTGAAAGCCAGATAATTCAGTGGAGAGGGTTTGGTGTAGGAGAGGCTGATCCCATTTCTGTGCTACAGCGTTGCAGCTGAAACAGCACTATGCAATGTATTGGAGCATAAAAAAGAACAGGATACCAGTGCATTGTTGCAGAGGACCACCTTGCCTGTTGTATACCCAGCTAAAAACAGTCTTGCTGCAGGCAGATTGTTGCTTCTTTATGGCTATAGCTAGACCAAGTCTGGTCAGGTGGTGTGCACTCTTCCTACTGCAGTTCCATAAATGCATTTTAGTCACATTATGCTACATCATGCTGATTTTGGGTCTCTTTCAGATCCAGAGGTTGTAGGTGTGTCTGCTAAACTGGCATATCCACACTTTCTTTTAACAGGATCATCATGACACTGTATTGGAGCTGCAACGCCAAAATGTACTCACAGATAAGGTTCTTCTTATCCAGAAGGTGATGAGAGGATTGAAGGACAGGTCAGTGATCTTACAGAAGGGAATTTGCTTTGTTTTGAGGCAGTTAATCTTTGTGGTGCAGTTTAACACACTCCGTGCAGAATTTCTGAGTATGAAATGTATCATTCTGTATCTTCCACCAGCCTTAAATGTCATGCTCATCATGTAAAAATACACAGTGTATCCATGCAGATGTTGGACAAAGATTTTTTTTTTTGCTCAGTTTTGTTATTTTCATGATGTTTTTCAAAATGCAGGGTTGTGGCATGTATGAAAAGGAAAGTTTGAAAGGAGGACTTGCTCTTAATATTTTTAGTAGACATCTGGAAAGCAAGAAATCCCCATGGAATCTGTGCCCTTTTCAGAGCTACAAGAATTCTCTTATTTACAATGCTTCATTGATACAAGACATTGAGAAGAATCAGACAGAAACTAACTAGTCCTTCTCTTTGCCAAAGATGCCTAATTCTTGCATTGTGTCTGGTTTAGTTTGAAATATCTTCAAACTTTCAGAAGTGAAATTTAGTCACTGTCAAATAAATATTTGTCCTCATTTAATGCTTTACATCATGATTTGTACTCATGGATCTTGTATCCCCTCAATCAGAACCATGACATAGGGCTGAGTCTTGGTTTGGTTTAGAAATACTCTTGACTATAGTGAAGAAAGAGCTGAAAGATAGGACACAAATGCCCCAAAACTTCCCTCTTTTTTTTTTTTTTCAGACTCTGCCTGCTATCCAACAGAGTATCCAAACCAAAAGCCTCACCTTGCTTTTACTTTTAACCCATCAGAGCTATGTGCTGCTTTTTCAGCTGCAGTGTGACAGTTTGTACCATGGGAGGTTCATCTTGCTCAGATGTGCTCCTTGTCCTGGCAGCAAACACTGGGGAGAAAGAGGTTACTAGATGAGGAAGCTAACTTGTCCAGTCTTGATGTGAGGGGTTTTCAGTTCTTACAGAGCTCTCTGACCACCGCAATTAATTTGTTCTGTAGTTCCTATGAGTATTTTTGCAGCAACTGAGGCTGACATCAGACTGTGGACATCCCATAAAAGGGAAAAAAAAGCCACCTTATTCTTTACTACTGTCATAAGAAGCAACAGAGGATAACTTACTGTTTGTCACCTCACATGTCTGTCTGCTTAGGAAGCAGTTCCTGAAACAGAGGAAGTCTGCTGTAGCCATTCAGTCAGCCTGGAGAGGCTACTGCTGCCGGAAGGAATTCAGAATGGTAAGATGAAGGTGCACCAATTAATATATATTTGTGTGTGTGTGTTTATATATTATGCCCTGCCAGACTGACTGGAGTATTAGGAATTAAGATACTCTCAACTGAAGGGAGAATAGACAACATGACAGGGTGTAAAGGAAGGTGTAAATTCCAAGGAGGGCTCTGGGACCTCTCAGGGCTTGCTGAACCTGTGACATTTCTGCTTTTTGTTGAAATAGGAACTCAACTCACCTTTGGCAGGCCTGGCTCCAGAGACCTGACATATAAGTGGTCCCATACTTCTTATAGTCAGAAACACAAGCCCAACCTTTGTGCATCATCATCACGCTATGAGCAAAGTGTCTTCCACAACTGCTGCAGGAAAACCGGGAATTTCTAAAAAAATACCAGAAAAGTCATTATATCAATCACACATTATTAAAAATTTTGCCAGGAGAGGTTCAGATTCAGATTAGATATTAGGAAAACATTTTCACTGCAAGAGTGGTCAGGCACTGGAATAAGTTGCCCAGGGTGGTGGTGGAGTCATCATATTGGGACGTGTTGAAAAGGCATCTGAATGCGGCACCTGCGGCTATGGTTTAGGGGTAGTTATGGTGATGCTGGTTTGACAACTGATCTAGATGATTTTGAAAGTCTCTTCCAACCCTGATGATTCTGTGTGCTTCTCTGTGAAAAGTATTGACTGCTCTTCTATAGGTGGTGCATTTTCTGGGTGAGAAAAACTGGGTGCACTCACAGATTGTGTATTTGTGTGGCAGGAATTACTATTATTATTATATCTCATACATCCCATTTGAGATGGGCAAGAGGAGAAACTGCCAGTTTCAGTCAGAAACATTCTATATTCTACATCAGTAATACAATTCCTATCTGATTGTTTGTTTCCATTCACTTGGCTTTCATTTCTGCTCTGTTCCTTCTCTTGTCGTAATCCCAGGCTACCAGTGTCACTTTCTGGAGCCACTCCCTAGAACAGATCCCCCATATAACTATATACTAGTTTTAAAGGCCTATTACTGGTAGGAAAAAAAAGCATAAAGGGTAATATTACATTAGCCACTTCCAGTGTCTTTATCCAGTTACAGGATTTTGTTGTCTTCTGCTCATCGCAATTTGTCTCGATAGTTTGGAACCATAATGACTTCTTCTTTCTGCACCACCCACAGGTGCTGCTGGGCTTCGGGCGCCTGCAGGCTCTGTACCGCAGCCGGCAGCTGGCTCAGCAGTACGAGGCCACCCGGGCTCGCATCATCAGGTTCCAGGCCGTGTGCCGTGGTTATCTGCTGCGCCAGAAGGTGGCAGAGCAGAAGAAAGCTGCTTGTGTCATACAGGCGTATGCAAGGGGCATGTTCGCTCGCCAAACCTACCGGAGAATAAGGGGAGAGGTAATGTTCACAGATACCTTGTGAACACATTGTTTCTATGAAATTCCAATCGAGATTTTATCACCAGCAAGTGTTGCCTAAACATAGCATTGGGTGTGGATATTCATTGGGGGGGATTTTTTTTGAACTCTCGACAAGTACAAAAGCAGAGTGTTAAGCAGACTGATCTTGTTTATATTTGCTTTATGTGATCGTTATCATGGATCAAAACTTCACTGACACAGCTGCAGTGGCTTTGACAGAAGGGAGAAAAGATAAGATCTGTGTGTATCAGCCAGTCCTGCAAGGGGAGATAAATTTCTACGGCAGGGTCTGATAATGGCACTCAGTGATCCATTCAGAAGGGAATCCCAATGCAGTGTGTCTTGGTAGGTGCTACCAGCCCTTGGCAGTCCATAGCACATGAGAGGCCTCTCCCTGATTTCCTTTCTGTACTAATGCTGTAAAAACAGGACTAAGCCAGTTTGCAGATTTCTACCTGTGGCCTGTTCCCTAAAATGTCAAATCTTGAACTAAGCCTCTGTTGGGACAAAGTCCTGGTGTGGACAGTTTGTTACAGGCAGAAGGGAGTTGGCTCAGCAGTTGTACAAACAGTCACAGAATAGTCCTGTTGTCCACAGAACAAGCTGGAAGCAAGGAATACCCCCTTGAAAGAAGAGAAACATCTCGTCCCAGTCCTGGGACCACTGAAAGGAAGGGAAGAAGCTGAGGGATTACAAAAGGTAGGTATGCTGGTGGAGGAACACTGGCCAGTGTTACCCAGCTCACACCTGAGGACTTCTGCAAACCTCTGAGCACTGCTATGTTTAAAGAAAGAGAAGATATAGTTGTAACCCCATTTGTAATGATGCTTTGAAAATATAACAAGGCAAACACTTACACATTTTTGATTGAAGTGTAATCTGGCACTTTAGCCAAATATGCCCAATGCTATTACAAGTCTCCCGACATAAAGCATTTTAAAATTTTAAATATTGTGGGGTTTTCTGCTGTTAGAAATTCTGTGTTTTCCCTGTATTATCTCTTGTTGATTAAATTCTTGAATAATTGCACATCATTATCAACAAGCCCCAACAGTCCATAAAGATAGCTGTAAGAGCAGGGCCCTGCTGCTGATGTGCCAGGTCTTTGTGACTGCTTGACACAAGCAACATTTGACTTCCTGTTTCAACACTGCACTGGCAGAACTGGACCTCACAGTCACACACCATTGTAAAAGTGTTTGATCTTCATACCCATTCACTCTAGCAGAATGATGTTCATTCATGATGTTCAAGTCATGCCTATTTCTGTCTTTAAAGGAATACCTGCCAACTCAGGAGGGAGAGGAGGCAGAAGCAAGGCAAAGGAGGAACATGCTTGCCAATAAACCAACAAATCATGATGTTATCAGTGACCAAGAAATGGTGGACAAAATTTTTGGGTTTTTACCTTCTGTGATTGGAGGCCAAGAAGGACAGGCTCCTCTGGGTTTTGAGGTACAGAGCTGCAGACTGGTAATGGGTCATGCTTATCCCTTGTGCAAGCCCATTGATTCTTGGAATTCCATCAGTGGTCAGTTCTGTTTAATGAACTTCCGTACAGTGAAAGAATCCCCCAAATTAGTCATCCAAGGCATGTCTTGCAGAGGTGAGTTCCCGAAAGTTCTTGTAGTTTAGGGACTACCGAGCTTCAAACTTTGCATTTGTTTCTTTGGCCCAGCCTAACAGTGCCACCCTCTGCATTTTGGCACCAACCTCATGCTCTGCTGACAGTGCTGTCAGTGATTTTCTGCCTGAAAAAAGCTCAAAGTTCATGACTCAAGTTATACCATATTCCTGAAGGCAAAATTTGGATATATTTGTCCGGATAGCTGTGGAGGTTGGAATTTTGTAGGAATGTGATGGCGACAGTGGGCAGAATACAATGGTATGGATAAGCACAGGATGTGAACAGCAACACCTGGATTTTCCATTAGTAATATTCTTGCTGAGGACCAAGACAGGAAGACCATATGGAATGAATGCATCTCTGAAGGACAAGCTCTGAGTCCAAATGATCTGTTGGTAGCAGCTATAAATGGCTTTGGGCTTAGCTAGAAAGGCAAATTCTGGAGGACCTATGGCCAAGGGGAAAAAAAAAAGCAAAACTAAACATAAGAATATCAGAGTTCAGTAAAAGAAAATATGCTTCTTCCTCATGTTCTGCACAGGACTTGGAAACAAAGCCTAACAAGCTGGAGGAAGTGGACCTGGACATGGTTCCCATGAGTGTGGAGCTAGAAGAGGAAGCACATGGTTTGGAAGAGTACACCTTTCCCAAGTTTGCAGCTACTTATTTCCAGGGTTCTTCTACACATACACATATCCGGAGACAGCTGCGGCACCCACTACTCTACCATGATGACAAGGACAATGTCCTGGTATCTTACTCCTTATTGTTCATTGAACCTGCTCTCTCCACAGCCCTGGCTTTACAGGTCCCATCATCCTGACTCTGGCACAGCCCTGGGAACCAGACACTCCAGAGCCAAGGAGATAATCCTGAGCCATGGTATTGAAAGCAGAGGCTCCCATCAGCATTTTTTGGCATTTTGCTGGCAGGCACTTCACACAAACACCTGCCCAATGCAGGATCTCTGGTCACCTTTGTTCTTACCTACAGAGGGAACTCAGAGGTGTGTTTTGACTTCTCCAGACACCCTCTGGGGACAAAAATGGACTGGAGAGAAGAAGCATGAGAGCTTATCCATCTCTCTGCTCTTGTTAGGGTTGCTGGTCTGTGAGATAGGACAGAAGGGGGAGGGCCAGGCCTCCAATATCCCATTGAACCAGAGAGGGATTGAGGAGGGTGTTTTCCCTGATTCTAAGCAGCCTGGCAGAATGGAGGACCCCATGCATCAAGAACTTTGCTATTACTTGGCTTTCTAGTTCTGGGCATGAAGGGTCCTAGCAGACTCCACTCCACTGCTTATCTGTCCAGGTCAGCAAATGCAGAGTGCAATTCAGCCAAGGCTTCCCCACCTCCCTCCAGCCACAGCACACCTCCAAGGTGCCAGTAAAGGGAATGGTGAGGGCTCAGCAATCACAGAGGAAATCTGACGTTCCCACCAGAGCTGTACCCTCTTCCTTTAACAGGAAAGTGTTGTGTGTTGCTGTCTTGTTTGGTATGAAACTAAACCCTTTGTATAGGTAGCCAGAGGAAATGGGAATTTTAACAATTTGGACAGGGTAAAGGAAGAAAATGCTCTTAATCTAAACAGGCAGAAATGGCATGGAGCCATTGGTCCTGTTGGCAGTGTCTGACTCTGATTTCTGCTACTATAGGCTTCTCTAGCTGTGTGGGTGATCATCCTGAGGTTCATGGGAGACCTGCCAGAGCCACCAATGTTTGCCAAGACTGCCACCACCAAGAGCAGCTCTGTGATGACACAGATATATGACACACTTGGCAGGAAAAACCAGGTCCAGCTGAGGAATGACAGCCCAAATATGGTGAGACAAGCAGGCTATGTTTATGTTTTCTTTTGCTTTCCTTGGTTCCTGTGCTATTCTTCCAAGAGTGATAAAAGCAAAGGAACTCTTTCATGCTAGTGTACTTGAAAAGCCACAAGTGCAAAAGGGCACCAGTCAGTCCTGGCAGAACACCAGGAGCTGGTGTTTTTGTTTCTTCCTCTCCTGTCAGAAGGAGCTTCTGACAGGAGAGGAAAAAACAAAAACACCTTCACTTGAACATCTTTCTGTCCTTAATCAATCATCCTTGCTGTGCATTAAACTGATTTCCTATAATGGTAATGTGTATTGCAGAGAGAAGGCAGAAAGGATTACAAGATTTCTAAGGGGATTTCATCCCTGAAACTGAAACGGTCATCCAAGCTGACCGCGAAGGTAAGAGGTGGAAATAAATAGCTTCCCTTTCTTCTTGCCTGAAACTCTGTCTTCACCTTCTGACAGATGTTATGTGAGCAACCTCCCAGGTGAGAACTTGTTCCTCTGCCAAGCCAGGGCAGCCCTTTGTGGGATGCCTGGTTCAGTGTTCTTTGGAAACGATCCCCATGTGCACTGATGTCATCTGTTCTCTGGCAGAGAACACAGGGAGAAATTTATTACTGAGAATTGTTGGCATTACAGAACAGCTTGCCCAGAGGCTGAGCAGACTGAGAACCATGTGCTTAGGGATGTACAGGAGAGTACAAAAAAGTTCTCCTAGCCAGAGATAGTGCTGTAACAGCACACTTAATGAGTTACCTTGAGAGGGAAGGGGGCAATATGGCCTGGTTCTCCTGCACTAAGCAGGAAGAGTTTAGCCAGAAAGATAGAGAAGGAATGTCTCTCATTTATGGGAGAGCTGCCTGCTAAGAGGGGAGATTATTCTAGAGTACTCTGGGGTTCTACTCTGTTTCTTTCAGGTGACAGATCAGCTACGAAGTGGAGAAGAGGCTTTCCAAGAGGATGTCTCTATCTCTCAGAGACCTATGTCCAACCTAGAAAAAGTACACTTCATTATTGGCAATGCAATTCTGCGTCCTGCCATCAGGTAGGAAATTTGTACCTCCTTCCTAGGGCCAGCTGCCCATTACATCAAGGAAATCCAGCATCCTTTTTCCACAGTCCTGGAGAATGACTCCCTTACTGCCATTTCTGGTATTTTCATGTTGCAGTTTAGGCCAGCTGCCTCCATGTATGGCTTTCTGAATACCCCACAGGTATGGAAAGGGGCAGAGCTCAGGGTTGTGACTTAATAATATTTGAAGATGGAGCACTGCCCTAGAATGAGGGAGAGTAGTCACTCAGAGGAGTAAGAAATATGGAATTAATGTATACTAGCTGGATGAAATGTTTCCCAATAGCCTCAAGCTATTTTTGAGCACTCAAGCAATGTCCCCACATTGGAGACGGTCAAAGGTCGGGATTGCTGAGTGTATCAGACACTAAGGAGAAATCCTGACCCTAAGCAGTGTGAGGCTGGACCTTAGGCCAAGCATAGTGTGAGCATAAGGCAGAAGCTCATTGATTCTGACCCTACCCCATGAATCCTCTCCTTTGTTTTATCCTAAGCGCTTTTCTGTAACAGAGCCCACAGACACAGGCCGTGCCTTGACCTCAGTCATGGGCTGCATTCCTTTCTTCACAGTCACTTTGTTTCAGTCAAGACACTCCCTAAAGCAGATTCTCAGCTGAAAAAATTGCATTCAACCCATATATCATAACAAACACAGGCTAAGTACCTATACCCTCAGTTTGTGTTTCATCAGATGTCCTATTAGGGAACAAAAAATCATCCAACTTACGTCCTCTCACATCAGATTTGACAAATGTGTGTTCCAATAGTCTAGAAAAAATTAAGATGATTTTTTAGTAACATTTTATTTGTATGCAGATTTTTGCATCTGTTTCCCTTAGGTCCTTGCTGCAGGTAACCTGCATTTTCAGAAGCTTACTCTGAAGTGCTCCTTTCTCCATTTCTGTACATGATTCACTCCAAGTTTGTATATAAATATAAATAATACATATAAATATACAAACATGTAAATATATAAATGTATACCTATAAAATTAAGCAGGGTATCCCCCATCCTTATCCTCAAATCCACCTACAAGCAGATAGACAAGAGCCATGAGCTACAACTCACATGCTGTATAGAGCTCAGAGCAAGTTACACATATAGACTCTTGGACAGCAATGCCATTTCACAGCTGTGTGACCCAGCAGTTGCTTTTCCTGCACAGCCCCCTGCTTCTCACAGAAGTTAATTCAGCATGGGAATTGCACTTGAGCTGCTTGAGTAAGAAGGGGTGGCAAAAGGCCCTAAGCATGCCTGGAGCCTTTTCCATAACAAAGCTATGTCCTGTGGTGCATTACAGGTGCTATCCTAGCTATTGTGATTGAACCCAGCTCAGATCTATTTCATCACGCTGCAATCCTGCCAAGCTTGCAGTTGAAGCGTAGCCAGAGACAGTTCACATAGTGAATTATCTGTTGCTCTTACATGTTTCGTTACAGAGATGAGATTTATTGCCAGATTTGCAAACAACTCACTGAAAACAGTAACAGGAGCAGCTATGCTCGTGGCTGGATCCTTCTGTCACTTTGCCTTGGCTGCTTTCCTCCTTCAGACACGTTTGTGAAGGTACGCTGCTAACCCTTCCTACAGCAGCTCATATGCCTCAACTGAGCTGGTGTCCTGTGTATTTTGATGTTTTGATGCTGACAGCCACATAAAATATTTGGCTTTCAGAGCAGCTGGTGCTGTGGTTTCAGCAGAAACTTTCTAATCTCATATGCTTATCTGGGAATCTAAATAAATTACTGCTGCATTCCCATTTAATTTTTTTCATTACATGTCATACAGTCTGGATTCTGTTGTTCATCACAGCTCTCATTTTAGATCTATAATCTGCAAGGGACATGGCAGATTTTAACCTCTCCAATTCTGCCTTTCCAGCCAAAGAACACCAAAAGGTGTCTCCAGTTACAACCCCAGTGATTAGATATATTCAGGAGGCCAGTATAAAATCACACCCTCAAGTTTTATGAGTCCTTACCCTATATCTCTAAGCCCTAAAAAGCCCAATAGATATTTGGAATTTAAAATTATTTATTAATTTCCAAGTTTAAATGGATGATAAATCCACCACAGGATAAAAACTCAGCCTGTGGCTCCAACTTGACATCAGGCTTCCTCCTAGATCTGAGAGGCAAACAGGACCCATGGATGTGCATGAAACTTCAGCCTTGCTTTACTAACACCCCAGTTCAAATGATCAATCTAATCGTAAATGCTGCTAAATGGACACTATTTGGAACAAACCAGTCACAAGCCATAGGCATATTTTGACACCAGTCTTCATCCAAAGACTTGGAACCATGGAAAACTCATGAAAGACATGACCATACCCTACCTCTAGGAATATTCTTAATCATTAGAATAACCAGGTGAATGAACCATGCTTGCACTAAATAGAGATACGTAAATACAAGTCCATGTCATCCAAGAGCCATACAGCCTCCAAAAGCTTCAAATGTCCAATCTTAATCATGGACTTCAGTGGATATTGTCAGAGAACTTGGTAAAACTAAAAGTATCAATCATTATTAAACCTAATCTGCCATTAGCCCTCTTCCCAGCTCTTCCATTTGTACAGCATGTCATAAGACTTCAGGCTCTTGGGTTGAAAATACTTAACTCTTGCTCTAACCTAACCATAAGAATGAAGTCTCCACTACATATGTAGTTAAACATCGTGGATAGAGTGACACAAGTTTCTCTCCCTTTGGACTGAAAGTTCTGAAGAATGAGTGAAAATTAAGTGTCTCAAGCCTCTTTTTTGAAGACATTAATTGCAACCTAGTCTAATCTAGTGTATCAGCTGCAGAAGGTTTTTAATGTTTTCTGAGGGTTAATGATTCCTAACTCCTCCTGCTCTGTGCATGTAGTACCTGTTGAACTTCATCCACCACGGGCCCACGGGCTATGCTCCATACTGTGCTGAGCGTCTGAGACGCACCTACACCAATGGGGCCCGGACTGAACCTCCCAGCTGGCTGGAACTTCAGGTAGCAACTCCCTTTTGGCTTAATTGTATTGGTCTGGGATATTTTATACTGGTTTTTGTAAGTATATTACTTTCTTTGTGGTTATACTACATTTACTAATCTGTAATAGCAGACGTTCCTAAATGAAATAATGGAAATCTGTTGGATTGAAGACCAGCCACCTTGGTCTGGGGAGTTTCTTGGATGCACCTCTTCTGGCTGTTCAGTTACCCTAAATGCAGAAGAGTACGTAAGCAGCAGCAGATGATTTGCAGGGAGATACCTCCATCCACTCAGGAACCACAGGCCAGAAACAACTGCCCAAGGAAAGCTCTTACTATCACATTTGGAAAGAACTGAGCTTATGCTTTTAAAATGAAGGGAAGAAGGCTGTATAATGGTGCCATATTGTCCTCCACTTCCTTTAAATTTCACTCTAGTAATTAAATATCACCCTAGTAATTAAAAATCACAGCCCCCCCTTTCAAGTAAAGACCTCAGTTCAATTCCTCCCTAAATCTCAGCGACCCTATTGCTTAACATACATCTTCCTGGGCAATGTATTTGCTGCAGACCATCTCTCAAAAGCCATCAGGACAAATGTGGCTCATGAAAAGTCTATCAATTGGTACTGTTATGTGATTATCAGCTCTCCTGAGCTGTGAGGAGGAGAAAACTTGAGTCCAGGTGCTCCAGAGATGTAATTTATATTTATGATTCACCATGCTTTGAAGAAACTGTGTGGGTGTTGGAGACTGACTTAAAGATTGTTGACCAGGTTGTACAGGGTGTGGAGCTCTTAAATCTAAATGCCTTCTTCATTCTTCAGAAGATAGTAAGGTTTGCCCATAATTTTTTTCTCTCATTTAACTCTGACTTACAGGCAACAAAGCAGAAGAAACCCATTATGTTTAATGTCACCCTGATGAATGGCCAAAGCATCACTATCCCTGCAGACTCTGCTTCCACTGCCAAAGAGATCTGTCAGTTCATAGCAGATAAAATCAAACTGAAGGATGTCTTTGGGTTTTCGCTCTACATTGCTGTGTTTGATAAGGTAAAGTGTAGAAAAATAGAATGAAAGCTCCCTTCTCTTTCTGTGGAGTTGCTGCTGCCCACCCAGCCTCACTGAGGACTCCTGAATTCTGAAACAACCTCAACCAAGTCCTGCACTGAAACCAAATCAGTTCTGAATCCTGGCTGGATCTCAAGACCTAATAATCCCATTCTGCCTTTTTCTTGGCTTATCACTCGGCAATTCTTAATAGCCCTGTAAGGTTTCCTTTGCCACACAATTGACTAGTAAAAACACCTCCACTTACCACATACAACTTGCATATTCATCTGCTTACCTTTTTGGAGTTTTTCTTGCTGTCAGGAGACCAGGAGCTTTGTGTTTATTGTCCTTCGGGCAGAGCCAGAGCAGGTATGGCAGTAATGCAGTGTCCCCTTGTGGCAGGTGTGGTCGCTGGGCGGGGGCCGAGACCACGTCCTGGATGCCATCTCTCAGTGTGAGCAGCTGGTCAAGGAGCGCGGCACACACGAACGCCACGCACCCTGGCGCCTCTACTTCCGCAAGGAAATCTTCACCCCCTGGCACAACTCCCACGAGGATCCTGTCAGCACTGATCTCATTTACCACCAAGTCATCCGTGGCATTCGATTTGGAGAGTACCGCTGCGAGAAGGTGGGTTTCCTAAGTCCCACCTCAAAATCCTCCTAAAGAGACAAAACTACATTAATGCTTTCCACATTAAAAAGCAGGAATATGAACTGAGTTTATAGTGGATGTGAACAACCCTTCCCTTCTTAATGAACAATCCCTGTCCAGGTAATTGAGCTGTCACACTGGCACAATTTTTTCCTTCTCTGGAACTTTCAGTTCACGTGGGAGCTTGGAGGCATGTCCAAAGGGGCAAATTGGGTCGTACTTTAAAATATCTTTGCTAATAATCTCCCTGAAGTTATGATTGTGTGAAGTTCATCCCTCCTTATGCTCGGTGACTGTGAAGAGTTACTGGACAAAAATTGAGAAAACCCCATTCCTAGATGGTTCAAAGGTTGAAAGAGGCTGTCTAGCCTTTGTGACATCCTTCTACGCCTCTTTTAATGGATTAATTGTTTCAGGAGGAAGATTTGGTGGAGATAGGTGCAAAATATTGTTATATCCAATTTGGAGATACCATCCACAATGAACTTGTGCAGAAGGTGCTCCACGACTGTATCCCAGTAAAACAGCTGAAGTCCAAGCCCCTGGAAAAGTGGGTGAGCCTTATAACCTATGCACATGCTAAGGTAAGAGGTTTGTCAGGCACTGCTGGGTAACCACTCTTGAGCAACAGCTTTTTCTTCTTTCACCATTTTAATTTATGAATAGTCTGTAGGGGAAGAAGGAAAACCAGCTCAGTTTGTAGATCCCAAATGCTCATTAGGTCTGGGGGAGCAGAAAACTTTTCCACTCACACTTCCATATGAAGAACAAGGGGGAAGAATGAAAATACATTTGAATCTCTGAATAGAGTAGCTTTTAAGGCTCTATTTTTCATCTGACAACCAAGTCAGGATGGGCATGGGATGAAATATTGGTTTTGATCTGGCAATGGATTACCTGAATTATTTCCATGGCATCCAAGGTGTGTTAGACTGTGTGTGAGCAGGTTAGCGGGGATTTGAGGGAAATTTGGAATCCAGATGCCTGTGGGCACTCTTAGCTGCAGGTGGGTCCCTGGAGACTGTTCCTGATTTACTTTCTCCAAGTTCCCTTGACACCAGTAACAGTAGAGGATTGTTGGGATCTCTGGGATCGGGCTTGTTCTTTATTTTCTACAGATTGCGCAAACTAGATTTTACTGAGAAAACCTTGGGTATGTTTTTTCTCCTGCAGGCTCCATACACACAGGACCATCTCTCCTCTCAGACTGTGAAGGAGCAACTTGTAGATTTTGCTCGCTTCCAGTGGCCTTTGCTTTTTTCCAGATTCTTTGAAGTCACTAAGTTTTCAGGTAATGCCTGGAGCCCAGGAGTAGAGGACAGATGTAAGATCAATAGGAGAAGACTTGTATAGCACTGATAAGAATTTTTGTCTGTATTTTCAGGACCCAGCTTGCCTAAGAACCACTTCATTGTTGCCATAAATTGGAAAGGCATCTGCTTCTTGGATGAGTCAGAAAAGCGTCTCCTTGAGCTGACCTTCCCAGAGATAACTGGCATTCACACCAACAGGTGAGGGCCCCAGAAAGACAAGATCTGAAGATGGCATCTCTTCCATACTCAGAAAGGGTGTACCTTCTCTGCCACCTCCTTAGGTGATTTGATCTGTGCCTGGAAAGGTGGTTTAGCCTAGGTCTGGGAAACAGAAAGGGAAAACTTCTGAGCAGCCTGTAAAGGAAATACTGAAAGGACTGGATCCTTCCAGCTGGTGTAAAGTGTTCCTGTGCAGTCAGAAAGGTGTAAGGAAGCACAGAAAGGCATTGAGACAAGAATGGCTGACACAGTTAAGCCATTGTGCATGCTGGAAGTTCACACACTTCTTGGGTGTCATAGACCAGAACAGGATCATTGAGAAAAGCAGTTAACCACTGCTTGCTCATGGCACACATCCTTGCACCAGGTCACTCAGAGAAAAGTACACAAAAAAGCCTCCTGTGAGGATTGCCAGAGATTTAATTAGTTGTCAAGTTACTCCAAAAGAAGGATATTCTTTTGTCTATATGGAAGCACTTTTGTACAAAACATGGTGGAGTCCAGAGCAAAGCTGAACCACTTCAGTCCTTCACACCTACCAGCTCATGAGAAGGCAAATTAGGAACTATCAATATTCACTGTAAGGGAGTTATCTGCAAGGAGGTGTGGGTGCCTTGGCTGTGTTTACAGATGGGTCTGTAAGTTTTTCAGATGCTCTGGTAACAAATTGTTCAATAATACATAGGGCAGTGAAGTCATTTGGACAGAGTTGCACTGTCATCACTCTTCGTGCCGAGGAGTTTGTTCTGACATCTGTAAACAGCGTTGTCATTGCTGAACTGGTGGTGATGTTCCTAGAAGGACTGAAGAAAAGATCACGATTTGCTGTGGCAATGCATGAGAAAAAATCCCAGGGTAAGTCTCATAACTTTTCTAGAGGGTGGGGAAGAAATCATGAGATAATCCACAGCACTTGTTTGAAGGTGCTCAAAGAGGAGAGGGAGAACTTCATCAAGAGTCCCTTTGCTCCTGGGGGAATGCATCAGCACAGCAATGCCGAACATAAGGCAATGGGATTCAGTACCTTTGCACATAAATAACATTTTCTTCCTCCTTCTCCTTCTTTACATATTTTATTTAGATAGTATAGTGTCCAGAACTCCATTTGGTTATAGTAGGAAGTTGGATCTGGGCTCTCTGGAAATACTTTGCATAAGAATTTCACAGAGGCAGTAAACTGGAATTTTCTGTGGAATACAGGTGGCTCAAACAGACATACATGTTTAAAATGTAAACATTAACTTCAGTTACTTACAACTACTGAGTTCCTTTCCATGCTTTGCTTCCAGTCTAGACACAAAGTCAGCATTCATGTGAATAGAGTTCTGCCATTGCCCTCAGTGGACCAAAGTTAGGGTGTCAGAGGACACAGAAGTGATTTCTCTGAAGTGTTACTGGAAAATTAGCCATATTTAAACAAATCACTGCTAACTGAATTCAGGCCTTCAAAATACAATTCCCTTGTCTTTCACATTGCAGTCCCTTTGCATTTTCTCAGACTGTCAAGCCTGAACAGTACCCCCTTGTTCTGTTTTCCAGAAGATCCTAGCATCCTGTCCTTCAAGAAGGGAGACTTGCTAATCTTCACAGAAGACAAAAGGCTGGATGCAGACTCTGGCTGGATCTGTGCCCAGAATGAAAGGACAGGCAAAACAGGGAATGTATTTTTGGAAGACATCTACATCATTCCTTCCCTCACAAAACCCTCTAGTCAAGTGGTGGTAAGGAAAGCTAAGCAGTCTCTGTGAAAAGACTGGAAGAAGATAAAAATGTTAATATACTTGAATTAATAACTGGAAGATAATTGTCCCTCCAAAGTCAGACAAGTTCTACACCTCCCATTGAAACAAAGCATTTACTTCTGTCCTGTCTGAAAACAAAACTAAACCTAGCCCAGACTCTAAGGAGAAGACTGCAGCTGCACAAAAGCAATGACTTAAAAAAAACCCCAAAATCCAGTCTATTCACCATGGTAGATTGCAGTGCCTGGAACTGGTAGCAATTAACGAGTATGGGTGTGCAGTTGAATTTTCCTACATTCACTCAGGGCTTGACTGGTGATCACATTCTGCCTCAAGAGAATCTCTGAGTGCAGCAGGTTACTTAAGAGAATATGGTCTTTGAGTGTGCCAGGGTTTCTCATTAATGCCTCTGCTAATAATTTCATCTTCAGTTTTGAGGATTCAGTATATTGGATCCTATGCTAACAGATAAAAAGCAGAAAAACTAGAGAGAAAAAGGTGCATTGTAAAACATGTGTTGTGCTTTGAATAATCACATACATTTTCATGTCCACTACTGTTATGTCTGTGTAAATTACTTCTTTGAGTCAACTGTACCCAGGTCTTTCTTGAGTCTCTGGAGATGCTGCTTTTGAGACAGAAGGTCTCGGGCAGCACAGAGGACTACCTGCACATAAATGCTGAGTTATACCTGACAGTGCGTGCAGAGACCATGTGACATCTCTATGTGGCTGTGTTATTCCAGAGTTTGCTGATGATGTCTCCAGACCAGAGGAGGACAGCTTCACAGAACTCCTTCATGGAGGAACCTGATGAAGAAGATATCAAGGTGAAGCCTTACACCCTGGAGGAGTTCTCCTACGAACACTTCAGGTGAAGCTCTCTGTGTAGAGTATGCCCTGGAAAAGTTCTTGCTGATCAGTAATCCTTAAAGCCTATTATGTAATGGCATCTCTCACTTCTGACTGGGTTTCTTCTTTTTGTTCCCTGTAATTGTGACTTTGGATATACAGAGATTCTGGCACATGGCTTTTGCATCTTAAGTCTGCAGGAATGCAAAGGGGAGGGTAGAAGAACCCCAGCTGGACTGACTTCTTTCATCAGGCCCTATTCTTACTTCTCACCCCTTCTTCAGCTCTTACCAGCTAGTGACCATATACAACATCTCAGGCTTCAGAAAATAAGGGGAAAATTAGTTTTCTAAAAATCCCTCTTCTTTTTTCAAGCCTCCTACCTTCTGGATATACATGAAACTACATTTCCCTGCTCTTGTTGACCTACAGAATCAAAGATGATCTGCGATCACTGTCTGGTTAAAGAACAGGTCTAAAGATATGACTTTGTGACAATGACCTCCTTTGTTCATAGCAATACTGAACCAGTAATTTTGTATTGCTTGCACTTGTCTTCATTCAGGGCTCCTGAGAAGGAATCCATCAGCAAAGCTGTTCTCCAGAAATCCCGTGGGCACAGTCAACTGTGGGCACATTCTAAGGAGCCTCTGAAACAGCCATTGCTGAAGAGAGCATGCACAGACCCTGATCTTCGGGATTTGGCTTGTCAGGCCTTCATTGATATCCTTTCTCTCGTTTCTTTGGATCTGAGAACACTATGGGGAAGGAAGAGTTAGCTAGGTCCACTAAACTACCTCTATTGAGATACCTCAGCCACCTTACAGGGGATACAGTCGCATAAAGAGGGAGTGGGTCAAATCTGTTTCCCTTGTCTACACAGGAGACGTTTTTATTTCCTCCCAGTACTCCACAGCTACTGATGGCTCACTTAAATAATAATGTGGCTTTAGAAGTGAGAGAGAATTACTGCATATGCCCAGAGAAAGCAGCTATAGCATAGTACAAATCACAGCCAAGCAGCAACTGCTGCATAGGGAAAGGCGGTAGGGGACAGACAGGGAACATGCTCCAGACCTTCCTCCCAGTATTTCCCACTTAGACATCAACAAAGTCACTAATATGTTAGGATCCAGATGAAACTTCTCATTTGACTTCCAAAATTGGCCTGCTTTTCTCCTTAACAGCACATTCACCCATCATGAAATTCATGGGAGACTACCCCTCAAAACAGGCACACTCTTCCATTGAAGTCACTGACCAGATATTTGTGCCAGCTATCCAGGAGGAAGTCCTGCGGGATGAGATTTACTGTCAGATTATGAAGCAACTGACTGAGAACAGAAACAGGTATTACCTGGGTGCAAACACCCTGCTTCTGCAGAGCCAGGCCTCAAGTGCAGGGGGCATCAGGAACCCCTGCTGCATTTGTGTGGGAGCAGGGGGAAGGATAAACAAATGTTGGAGGAACAACTTCTCCCTTTGGCCAGGCAGTGCTGTGGGGCTCACCTTTGTGGAGTGCTCAGGACCACTCCTAGGTAGGGAGAGGCCAGAGAGCATCACCAATCATCTCCCCTGAGCTGCTGCTCTGCTCCCATCAGCATTCCGTGCTCATCTCCTTGTGGTGTGAGGCAGGCAAGGTGTCACTGAGGCTCTCCTCTGCTCGAAGCAGTCTGTAGGGGAAACACTACTTAGTCCTTGCATCCCTTCAGTGACTGCCCTGACGACTCTCCATTTAAATTTCCCACTGGCAGCATTCCCCTCTCACAAAAACATAGTTCACACTGGATTTTTACCACCAGTGAGTAAATACTATTGAGTAGTTATATTAATTAGATTACATAACTTCCTAGCAGGACAGATTGGTTACAGAGGCACCTGCCCACATAAAAGTCTCTGAAACTGGTACTTTCTTCCCCACTCACAAAATGATAATTTGATTTACTTCCACGGAAACTGAATTGCAAAAAGCAACTTAAAATAGTATTAATTATTAACAAAATTGTTTGTCTGTTTCTGGATGCATTGTGATTATTTATTTATTTTCTGTCTTACTGTTCCAGAAGACTTACATGGAACTTTCATCATGTGTGTTGAATAGTAAATTCCCTTGCAAGCAGTGAATCTTACAGGCTATTTAATGCATAGTCTGTAATCATAGTGCCGGTGCCAGTGCCATGCCTGATGTATTCCACCAATTTAGTAGCTGTTGTAAGCAGGATCACTGATGTGGAAAAACAATGCTTGAAAGGTGGCTATTTCCATATACTTTCATTAGAACAGCTAGAGCAACAAATTTTTCATCCTTCCCAGGCTGCTGTGTTGTGGACCATGTCCTGCTCTCACATAGACACAAACATCACTGATCTATAGAGTATAAATGGGATTAAAATAGTCTGTCTTCATCTACAAAATTAGAAAAATAAGTGGGAATAAAAAAGCCAGAACCTCTTTATTCAGTGAAGTCTGATGTCCTTTCAGAGCCAGACATGCTGACTTTCCCAACCAAAACCACTTCACACAGTGAGTATTTCAGAGCAATCCTTGGACACAGCTGAAGTGTGTTCTGCTCCTGGCTTTGAAGCAGAGTCACTGACCACCTTAAGGCTGCAGAGCCGTTCTTAATGGTGAGGGCAAAGTCCCAGAAGAGCTTCAACTGGCAGATTTCACAGATGCAGAGGCTGGAAGAACTGGATTTCTGCCTGAAAAATAGTACCAGATTGATCGGGAGCATTTAAAAACTGCATCTACCTCATTTCATAATGCTATCAACATGTTCATTTTTCAGAACAGAACAGGAGTACATGTAAGGAGAAGCCAGAGCATGCAAAGTGCTCCTGCCCTGAGCAAAGCTGGCCAGTGCAGAGGGCAGGTGAATACATCCATTGAGAAACCACAATCTGAATACATGTGAACTTGAACACCAAATCAACAGTGGTGTTCCAAGAGGATGGAACCAGGGTCCCTGCTGCTAAGATCTCTGCTAAACTGGAATTTATATTAATTCATGAGGTTTGCATCTGTCATGAGTATTTCTCATACAGGACTTGGCATTGTCTTCACATGCAGGCTGTGGTTGTTGCACAGCAAATTACTGCCAGAGCCTCAGTGAAGGCTTTGTTGATTTGCAGCTCTCTGCAGAATGGGACCATGATGGGAATTTTTCTTCCCTGTAGCTGGTGTGTGGTCAAACAGAGAATTATATATGGCTGTAGCAGAACTGCTGGCTTTGTGTTCACAGGTACAGCGAGACCAAGGGCTGGCAGCTCCTCTGGCTCTGCACTGGCCTCTTCCCACCCAGCAAGTCACTGCTCAAACATGCCCAGAAGTTTATAGAAACACGTCAGAAAGAAACACTGGCCCCAGGCTGCCGTCGGAGGATTCAGACAGTAATGAGGTAAATAATCTGGCATATAACCAGCTCAAATATCAATAATCAGGTCCCAAAAACCACATGGGCTAAAATAGTATGACTGTCACTTTCCTTTTCCTCTTTACATCTTGGTTTTTTAAAGTGATCATTATTTTTAACTTTCTTTATGGACTTTGAAGCATTAAAGAGAGGTCGATGTCACAGTTTCACTATTTTCTTCCACAGAGTTAGCAGCATTTTAAGAAGTTCATCACTTGACTCCCAGAGCTGGGTATTTCAAACATCCTAAAGGTCATGCAGCTTGGAATGATGTCACTGATGATATCCTGACCTCACTTTTCTTTGGTGAGGCACCATGACCTTGTTAAAAGGATCAGTACAATCAATTCCCATTCTTTGAAAAAACCCAAATGAACAAAGCCCTGACTCCTACCTGGCTGCTCAGAGCAAGGCACTTCTCCATCTCCTTGGCATTAGCCCAGGCTGAAGCAACAAGACCCCCAAACCACAGTGCTTCCTGAGCTTCCAAATGTGCTGTCGTTCTAAGGGACATGACACAACCAGAAAGAGGGGAAGGGCTAACAAGATTTCAGGAAGGATCAGCTGAACTGTGGTTTCCCTAGGGAAACCAGGAAAAGTTTCCCTAGAGTCCTCCAAGCACTGGAATAACCCAGCTTGCCCCTCTGAGAGCAAAGCTTTGGCATCTAGGTTGACTCCAGCCTTCTCCCTTTTGATGGTGCTGTGATTTACCACTTGTGTGCCACAGACCTCATTAGTAAAGAATCTGCCCAATTATTTCTCCTTCCAGCTCTTCCATCTTCCTCTTTTTCTCAGGCTGGGCTACATGTCTGGTCTGTGAGCCCCATGGGTCAGGGTCTAGGGGAACACTAAGACAATGGATATCCCTCTTGCAGTGGATGGGATTTGGCACTGCTGGGGAAACGTCATCACACATTGAACTTGCTTTTGATGTGTCTGAAAAATGTGTGGCAAGGAACGCTATTCATTGTTTATTTCTATGGAGAAGACTTAAAAATTCCTACCTCCCTGTATCATGTGCTATTCATGCTCTAAGCCCTGTTGAGCTGTACAGAGCTTCTTTAGAGAAAGCAAATAGGGAGGGGAAAGACGAATGGGCTTTTTGGAAGGAGAATTTTATCTGCTAAACTGCCCCAGATCTGCAGCCAGGGGGATGGGGAGTGGAACAAAGACAAATCTTGTCTTCTAAGAGTGGTTCTTTTCCTAAGATTAAACTTGCATCTGCTTTAGAATAGAATAGAATAAACTATTTCAGTTGGAAGGGATCTTCAGTGATCATCTAGTCTGACTTCTCTCTGTAAGTAACCTGGTCTCTTTGGAAAGGGTAGAGCAGGCAGCTCAAAGGACTGACCTACAATGCATACAGGGGAAACCAACTGAGCCCTTGGGTACACACCTTTTTCTCCATAAACCACTTTACAGCTTTGTCCCCAGAATCCTGGCCAGAGAACCACCCTGATGGGTGTTAAGCAGATCTCACCTTGGCAGTGAATTCCTAGCTCAAGCTGCAGAGAGAGGTGGGTAGCCCTATGCCTCTGCAGCCAAACTGCTGCAATTTCTTGAGTTCCCAGGGCCTCTCTCTGATGCCAGTTCAGGAACAGGTGACTGAGTAGGGCAGGTCCACACTTTGTACAGTGCCTGCACAGTGCAAAGCACAGGCTGGTTCAGCTTGGTTACAGTCAAGTTTTCCTTCTCCAAATGGAAATGGTCCTTTATTAAATGGGAAAAAAAAGTTTTCAAATCCACATAATTAAAGCTTGGATCCAGACTAACCTCCTCCTGAGAGTCCGACCCAGTGTGAGAGGGCAATAAGCTATGGTGTTCAAAATACCTGAACAGCCTGCTCTGTGCCACCAAGGATAGGAACTTACCAGCTCTGGGAGGCAATTTGCTAGATTTGTTCTCACTTTAACTATGTCAAGGTTTTGGCATGACTGAGACTTCAGGGCCAGTTCCTTTGCTTTGAAAGGCATCTCTGCTCTGAGGTATAATTTCAAAGACCTGGGTTTGTACAGCTTAAGCACCTCCTAAGTCAGTGATTGCACTCCAGCTCTTACATAACATGTCATGCTTTCAACAGCCCTCCAGACCTTTTTGGTACTTGGGCTCCGAGTAATTTTGTAGCCGAATAGATATATTTTTGCTTAATCAGGAATTAAATAAAACTTATTTCTCCTTGTAGCCATTATATTCACACTTCAGTAAGGAAAAATGCTACTGAATCCATAGAAGAGGCAGTGGTGCTGGCTAGGAAGGTGCCTTATTCATGCAACCATCTTGCAGAGCAGAACAGACTTTTACTTCGCATGCTAATGAGACCCTCGGTTTCTTGCTGTTAATACACTGAATTTGCACTGGGTTGGAGGTCCATTGGAGCCTGCCCATTGCACAGTACTGGCATTTTGGAGGATGTCTGCTGTTTGACTGGAATACTGTTGTTCATTTCCTCAATGATTAAACTGATCTCTCTTATGATGGTGGTGGCATTTTCCAGGAGTGGCTGCAGGAAGTGGGCACCTCATCCTGTGGAGGTTGAGGCCATCTTACAGAACAACACTAAGATCTCACACAAGATTTGCTTCCCCAATGAAACAGAACAGGTGAGCACTTACTTGTTTTCCCAGCCTTGATCATATTTCCAGCCATGATGTACTCATCCAGGAGCATATGTGAAGATATATGTGTTATTTTTTCCTCTCCTCTGTGTAACAAGAGTCTTACTATCTCATAGACATTTGATGTGGGAACAAACACCAAAATCCAGACTCTGTGTCAGAACATTGCTTCCAAATTGCAACTGCAGTCCTGGGAAGGTTTCAGTCTCTTTGTGAAGATTGCAGACAAGGTAACTCCTTCTTGACTCTGGAAGGGTAGCCAGACTGCCCCTCCTCTCTCATTTGCCCCACCTTATATCCCACCTAAACAACCATACGAAGCCAAGGACCAGAGCAGGTGATTACTGCTTCTGTCCTACTGAGGGGATACAACCTAAACTTGAACTTTTACCACCTGACAATTATTTTCAGTCTCTTGAAGGGGCTGGATGGAGATGCAGAGTTTATGTCATTCTGCCAGTAGCCAGGTGGCACTAAAAGTAGAGATGCAGGTTTTCTGGCAGCTGCAGGATGGTTGTATGCCGCTGGATTCAGCCCTTTTTCACTCAGACTTTGCTCTGTACATGTGCTGCACATGTACAGTGCCCACTAGGATTAGGGAAACCAGGGGCAACCAGCACCAGTTAATTACTCTCTGGTTTGTTGGGAGCCTGCCTTGCCTGAGCTGAAGCTTGGGCTGGCTGTCAGGCTGAGAGGTGCCTTCTCTCTGAAACTGTGATCAAGGCAAAAGCAGCACTGAGCCCTAGCACAGGGAGTTTCTGGTGTGCTGCCTTCCTGAAAAGAGAAGCCTAGTATGTAACAACACTTTACAAAGAGAAGAAGCCTGGGAATAAGGCAGGCATCTTCAGCTTGACTTCAATAAGTAACATAGAAAGCAAGAAGGAAAAGAGGATGCAATAAAGATCCCCATATGAAATATAAGTAAATTGAGCCTTCCTCCTCCTATTTTTCTACTTCTTTCCTACTGTAATTCTGTCCTTTCACTGTAGACAGGGAAAGATAATTCAGTCAGATACTTGGGCATGTGGCACAGGCAGTATTTTATACGATGTGCTAACCCCTCCTTTCTCTCCTTCATTGCATGGCCTCTGCAGGTGATCAGTCAGAATGAAGCAGACTACTTCTTTGACTCACTAAGGCAGGTGACAGACTGGAACAGAAGGAACAAACCAGGAAAAGATGGTAAGGAGAATGCCAGCATGACAAGAAGCTGCATGAGATGCTGTGTTGAACTGGAAAGCAGATGATCCATCCAGTAGGATTCACTCCATCTTGAGTATTTAGCAGAGTCTTGTATCATTTTTGTTTGTACATACATGGTTACTGCCTGCACCAGCAGCAAGATCCAGTGACCTGATGCAGCCAAGCACTGGCTATCAAAAACACCAGAACATTTCTGGGGGGGGGCAGAACTCCCCAGGCAGCTGTCATGAGCACCAATAACAAACACTCAATGGTAGTCCCTCAACTTCTCCATCTGATCATTGCATGAGCAGTGTCCAGGAACTGAAAACTAATAATTTCTTCTGTCATCTAATATGGCTTCTTGTGTTGTTTTGTTAATAACCTTGTTACTATTAAAACTGCAATTACTTTTCTAAAGAAATTCACAAGCAATTTAAAAACTGTAGAACTGTCAGTGAGACAGAGAACACTAACAAGATCTGATCTCCTTAGGGGCTGCTCTGTCTGTGGCGTATGAAGTGTACTTCATGAGAAAGCTGTGGCTGAATGTCACTCCTGGCAAGGATCTGAAAGCTGATACCATTTTCCACTACCACCAGGTAAGCAGCTCCCTAAGGCAGAGGTGTCATGTGATTCAAAAAATACTCCTGAGAAATTAAGTCTGTAGGAGTACTACTGTCTCCCTCTCAAAAGCCTGCATTATAGAGCCTCCAGAGGAATATCTTCTCCAGAGGGGGGCACAGCTCAGCCTCAGAACATATTTACTTCTCACATTGCTCATACCTTAGCTATACTGAACATGTTAAGAGTACAGCTCCTTCACCTCACTGTACTGTGGAAATGCTTATCCTGCTCCGTAAATCAGAGAATCACAGAAAGTTTCAGGTTGGAAAGGATCTTTAGAGATCATCCAGAGAACCTTCAGAAGGAGCCAGAAGTTCTTGAGATATCCTTGGACCCTGTTTGGCTTGCATCCTGACCTCACAAATTTAGAATGTTTAAGTCAGTGTTTGCTTTAGCCCATTCTGCCTGGATTCAGAGCTGGTCTCTTTCAGGAGCTGCCGAAGTACCTCAGAGGCTACCACAAGTGTTCCAAGGATGAAGCTGTGCAGCTGGCAGGGCTGATTTATAAAGCACGCTTCAACAACGACCGCACACAGCTGGCAGCCATCCCCAAAATCCTGAAGGAACTGGTGCCAGACAATCTGCTCCGAGCAGTGTCACCAGATGAATGGAAGAAGGTAAGAACATCAGCTTTCATTAGTCGTATTACATATACAGAGCTTCAGCAGAGAAAACACATTAAGCCACACTACATTTTTGATATGATGGTCTTTGAAAGTACTGTGGAGGGATGGTATTGGATATTGCTGGATATGCCTCTTCCAATCCAGATTTTACATACTCTACCAAAATGCTGAAAGATAGCTGCAGGCCTGGATGGCTCTTCTGCAAGTGTGCATCTTTCTTAGAGATAATAATCTATTTCCAGTGCCCAGAAAAAGAGTTAGAGATAGGAGAGTCAGCGATGGGACTCCAAAGTTGAGGATATTGGACAGAAATAGAAAATTAAGGTTTCTCATAAGTATTTCTTGGCAGCAAATCAATCTCTTTGCACCATGTCCATGCTACTTACAGCAAAAGGCTCTTCTATCCACAAAAAGGGCAAGGAAGTTTCAGCAGGTACTTATCACTTAGTCTGCTGAGGAAAACACAGGACATTCTTTCAAATACAAAGGGAAAATTCATTTTTCAACCAAATATGTAGTACGTGTCTGTGGGTGTTGAACACTACCTTTCTGAGTTTTCTCATATTGCCCCTCTGCCCTGAAGTCCATTTCATCGGGCTGCTGGGCTTCCTTCACCCAGCAGAGGAATAAGGAACACTGGAGGGTTCTGCCTTCACCTTGCCCCATGGCATAGCAGCTGTTTTCATTTTCAGTTTTCTGCTGCTGGAACAAAAAGCCTGATCGTAGTGATGAGCTGATGCTGTCTTTAGTGCTAAGGCATTGGAAACCTGCCTGTCCCCAACTCAACTGGCTTTGTATCCTCTTTTCCTAAACAGAGCATTATTGCAGCATATAGTAAACATGAAGGAAAAACTGTGGATGAGGCCAAGATTGCTTTCTTGAAAATGATACACCGGTGGCCAACATTTGGATCAGCCTTTTTTGAGGTGAAGGTAGGTTTGAAGGCCTGTGTGAGTGGATTTGGCAGTAGATCAGCACCAAGGGATACAGACTAACTATGATTCCATATCTGAAAGTAAAAATACATTATAAAGCTGAATTCCTGTAATCTACTGAGGAAAACTCAGTTCCTTCCAAGTTGGGAGATGGATTCTTTATCCATTCTGAACTATGCTTGCTGTTTACTGGCAATGTTTTTGCTCTAGTTCTAATACCTCTACTACAACTATATAGTAGCTGTAATTGTACAGACGACTAGCTGTAGCTAAATTGTCTTGTCACTGCTCTCTACAAGAAAATGCTGCTAAATCATATCTCTTTGGCGACTCTTCCCTCAGAACAGAACGGTACTAATCCTCTCATTCTGGAGTAGGTATCACCCAATAAGTATTTCCCATGTGTTACCTTTAATTTCTCCTCACTAGGCTCTTAAATGGCTTACAATCAATCATTAAGCCTGTTATCAGACAGCATAGTAAATAATGGACTTGATTCTGCTGTCATGTAGCATTTGCTCAAGTCCTCAATATATGGCCAAAATGTTTCAGTGTTTATTTGGGAAAGAGAACAAGAAGCACTGGACACTGCTAAAGGTCACTGGGCCCCTGATACAGCTAATTTCTCAATTTTCTGCTTATCTTGCTGTGTTACTCATTTACAGCAAGCCTCGGAGCCCAATTTCCCAGAGATTGTACTGATTGCAATCAACAAGCAAGGAGTCTCACTGATACATCAGAAGACAAAGGTAACAACTGCTTCTCACAAGCCCATCTAAGGAAGGATTGAATGGACCCTGCTAATTTAGGGACAGTGATAGGACCTTGCCCAGGAATGGGAGGAGAGGACAGAGGCTCTCTATTCATTTTCTGTGTGAAACTGAAGAAAATGTAACTGCCTCAAATTACTTCTTTGCAGTTTCTACACTGGAAAGGAATAGGATAGAGCATCTCTGAAAAAAGACATGGGAATCATGACAGACATGGCAAGGTGGGAAGATCAGGAGGATGGATGGGCAGTGCACCCAGGAACCTGCTTTAGAAAAATGCTTTGCAGGAAGCCCCAGCTGTCTAAAAGATCAGGCTTAATGGCCATGTTTAGCTGCAGTCTAACCCCAACAGTCTGGTCTTAAGCGTTCTCAGGAAAAGGGAGTATCAATATTTTCTTTCAATAATGGAACAAATTAAAAGATAGGTTTAGATTATTGTAAATCTAATGGCAGTGTGCCAAGGCAAAGATCAATATATAATGAAAGGAAGTATCATTAGGGCAATTAAGATTTACACATTTGGTGACAATACAATATACCACTAATCTGGATGCAAGAACTATCTTGATCCACTATTTTTATAAATGAAGTGGGAACGAATTCTCTGGCTCCACAGGGTTTCTTATGTAACAGCCTGTTTTCATTTGAGAAATGTTCTACAGATCAGTCTGTTTTCCCTTACAGGATATTTTAGTAGTCTATCCCTTCAATAAAATCTCCAACTGGAGCAGTGGGAGCACATACTTTCACATGACAATAGGGAACCTGGTACGAGGAAACCGGCTCTTATGTGAGACATCTCTGGTAAGAAGAGTTTTGCCAACTTAGACACAAAAAACCCGTAATTTTTCCTTTCCAACCGGGATTGCTACAGAAGAGGGTGCCAAAACAGATAAATACCAGTGCAGATACAAAAAGCATTCACTGCTGCGTGGAATAAAACTGCCATTTGGAATTGGTTCAGTTAATATATAATTCTATCTGATGCAAAGATGCATGACACAGGACATAAGGAAAAACAGTCATTTCCCAAATTCTTCCCATACATCAAAATTCTACCCATCTGAGAAGTTAAGACTGCAAAGCTACATAAGAAGCTTTTTGTCTTCCATGTCTGCCTCCAATTATGTAGTAATACCAGCCTTGTAAGCCTTCAGATTTTCCAGGCAGTGGTCCTACCTTTTTAACAACTGATTTCAGACTATTCACAGTCTCAGAGAAGCATCACTGTATTAATATTTAAAAGTAGGTTTGTAAAGATAACAAAAACATTTAAAGGCTAACTACTCTGACAGAAAAGCTTGGATTCTTAAATACAAGTCAAGCTATAGAGTGAATACCAAGGAGACAGTAGAGCTATGCTTTGTAAAGTTTTGGAAGTCTACAAAAAGCAGAGGGAGGAACGGATAAATTATAACTAAAACAGTGACAGATATTGAAAGAAAATATGTTCATGCAAGGAAGAACCAGAGAAGATGATAAACTAGGGAGGAAATGATAGTTATTTTCGCTTCTGGATCTCCCTTAGAGATTTAAGACTTTTTTCTTTCCTGACAGGGTTACAAAATGGATGACCTGTTAACATCCTACGTACGCCTGCTCATGAATGCTGTAAACAAGCAAAAGAACCTCCCAGCCTGAGACTGGAAATAGAACCCATGACCTATACTTGTGCCAAACTATCTGTAATTTCATATCCCAGAAGAAATGCCATTTAAAAATATTAATCTTGATGATCGATCTTCTGATCAAGCACTGAATGAATTGAGTTGTTGAAATACTACCACAAGAGAAGCTCAAGTCAGCACGTGCTTTCAGATATCTGTAACACTGCTGTCTTAGATGTAGTATGAGAATTTCATTCAGATATTGGATTTAGAGAAAGTTTAGATGGACTTGAATGTTCTATGGGAGTGGGGAAACCCTGTGAGGGCCCCTTCTAATTACCTGAATCTCCTCCATTTAAAGACAGACACACATTAAGAGCTGTCTTTCTTTCGGAAAGAAAATGCCCCTTATTGTATATTGCTCTTACCAAATGCACAAATGCCAAGAATCTTTGGAAACAAAGGTAATGTAATTTTTTCCTCCTATTGGCAATTCTAAGAGTGGAGAGATGCCATTTAGTACTAGATAACTGGACACTTTAGAAGGTAAGATGCTGGGTTTCATCCTGTGGTCCCTAGGTTATATGCTGCACATTACAGTAGACTGACAGCTAATTACTGTCAGAATGTAACTGTCCTTTCTGCATGCTGCTAAACTTGTGGGCTGTCCCCTGAATTACCACAGCCTTGCTTAAATTAAATAGTCTTCTTTCTTCCACATGTTATAAATGCTCTTGGAAACTAACACCACTTTCTACTGTGCAGTTTCTACTAAGTTCTGAAATAGCATGGGGTTTGGGTCCATCACTTTTAGTTGCTCCTATTTCAAGATATAGATGAGTTACTCAGTGCAAATCAGAACTGAAGAACTCAGTCTAACAAAGGTCTGTTGAAAAGAGACTTTTCTGCTCTACAAAAATGTTCTGTTTGGAGTTATGCAGACATTCCTTCATAAGACAAGCATAATAGCTTTAATTTGTCCTGATCTTTTCTGCTTCCTGTTTAGCAGACAATTTGAGTGGTAAAATTTGATTCAGCATTTGTTCATCTCTAAGAGCTTTGTAGAAACACAGCTTTGGTGCCACGGGAACCAGAGTATGCTCTGAGTGTGTAAAGCAGATACAGACTGTGGTGGGAGTAAGCTTAGCTGCTTCCCCCTCAGAACAAATACTCCTCCCTCACTCCCAGTGAACCACGAACATGTCTTAAAGCATTTACACCAAGTTCCTTGAGACACAATCTGGCAGTGCTGGAAAAGCAGCTCTGCCTGATCTCTCAATTTTGCCAATGGATGCACAATGGTTCTCTTGTTCCCTCTGACATGTATGTGCAAAATTCAAATGCTGGTGGGAGTTTTGTATATGGGTGGCAGGGAAGAGCCCCAATCTCTTTGTGCATCTAAATGAGTGCCACACCTGTCAGAATAGCTGACCTTTTTGAAAGCAGTTAGATGCTCCTGCTGTAATGTCCATTGCTGGCAATGGAAATGCTGGAGTCGAATTACCCAGAGTGGTTTTGTCACCCAGTGTCTGATCTAACTGACTATTGACAAGTGAGAAACGTTCAATACTTCACCTGTAAAAAAAGAAATTTTGCAGCCAAACTGTATTGTTTCCAGTTTTTAAATAAAGACTGCAGAAAATCAACCACAATGTCTTTTTTAAACCTAGAAAAGCAAATGTTTGCTCCAGATCCACGTAACCTAAATCTACCAAATATCCACTATATTCTCTAAATAATCATAGCATCCCATCTGCTCATTACATACACAACACTATTTGTACAACACAGCCACTAAAAGGATGATATCCCTTTCTGCACATCCTCATCAACCAACACATCACCACAGAGGCAGCACAGGTCCAAAATGTGAATTCACCACAACAGTGCCTCAGGTTTCAGCAATCCCAGAGCTCCTTGGAGTGGGTAACAGTCTCTGGCTAAGCACGGAAAATATGGTATTAACTGTACACTATACAATTCTTTTTCCCATTTTTTTTTTGGTGTAAAGATTCAAAATGTATTACAGTTAACTTTAATACAAGAACATACAAAGGCACAGTATTACAGCATTTCAATCTACAATCATGTGTTTTGGTTAGACAGCTCAAACAACGTGTGATAAAGTGAGAGCTCTACACAGTGCAGAACCTATCAAGGCCTGAACCAAGGCACGGAGTTGCTAATTCTTTTTTCAGACTAATACCCTCAGCACTTAACAGTGCTTTACAGGCTAGTATAACCACGTTTATTACATGCTTACGTGCAATCTATTCCTTCCCTATCCAATCACTTCTGAAAGACTGTCAGTCATATAATCTAATACCAACCATGCCACATCAGGAATTCTCTACAGAAAGGCTAACCAGTGTTTGCCAGCATTGCACAGACAGCTGTAAAAACACCAGGATGCAAATCTTAGAGAGTGGATTAGTGCCATAAATACTGCAAGTGATAAGCATACTCTGAATAAAAACAAGCTTCACATACCATGCTTTCTAAAAGCAAAACCATTTTCAAGTGTACTCAGTGAGTGTTAGTGATTTTAATTAGGTATAAATGTGAATGTAAACTATAAATGTATAGTATGAGACAACATCTTTTAGTAAGTGTAGATTTCTGAGCCAAGTTCAACCTTCATACAAATCTCTGCTCTCCAGTGGTGTGATGTTTAGGAAGAATTTGGCCAGCAGGTCTATTTACAGCAATGGAAAAAAGCATGCAGCTTATTTCTTGCTGACACCTTGACTATATTTATTAAAAATTAAACAAAATCCAACCTGTCAGCCTACCAAGGCACTAAGGAGAATTTGTGAGTTTCCACTATATTCTGCTTGGTTTTTAAAAAGTAGACTGACAGAAGTAGAGGAAGATGTATTTTTTTAAGCCACTTACAGTTATTTCTTCTACTCCTTTCAACTCCTCTCTCACACAAAAGGTACATTGGTAATATAAACTACTGTAACTGCACATTGCAGGCTATGGGCAGCAGAAGTATAAGAAAAATGATTGTGAAAAATTAGTAATTTAAGAGAATATCCCCCTCCATTAGTTTAGAGATCAGGGACTACAATTATTTTTTTCACCAATTAATTTTGCTAAATGTCCTGAAGATAGGACATGAATTCCAAATCCTAGAGAACTGAACAGCTTATCAAAGAGAATGATATCAATTCTCCTTTGAACTCTTGAGGCTTTCTAGGTCTGCCAAATTTCTAACATGGGACAAAGTAAAAGCACGCATTCAGTCTTTACTGGCAGCACAGAAATAATGCCATTCACCTTCACACACGTGCATTTTCCATTGCTGAATGTGAGAGTGGCTGCTGAAAGAATATTGGCTGTTAGTTACTTAGTCCTTCCATATTTACCAGGAATGTGTGGCTGTGTGTTCCTCCACCCCACGAGGCTGAGGATACACAGCTGCTCAGATTCAGCATAAGACATGGCCTGTGACTGAGATTACAGGAACACACCAGAATGTTTTATGCTGAGAAGAATCTGTGTAACATACTGAGCTCACCTAGGTCAGAACTTCAAGTGTTTCATGCTGTGACAAAATGCCAAACAACAGGTTTGATTGTAAATGGGGGTCTTTTCAGGGCCATGCTACTGCACCAAAAGACATGCTGTTCTTTGTGCTCTTAACTAAAAGACCATTTTAAGGCTGGTGAGAAAACAGTGAACAGCCACGTGTTCTACTAAAGCAGTGACACAAGCAGCCACTATTACTGGAATCTACAGTGCAAACTGGTCAGGAGAAGATGAAAGAGTTTACTGCTAAAATTGGGCCTATCCCCTTATCATTGTTTGAGTGGATACACTATAACCCAGTTAAAAGATTACAGTAACTTACAGCAACAAAAAGCCAAGCAGCTGAGGGAAACTGAGTTAGCAAAGGCAGTGAAGATCTAAGAGATGGTCTCACACCTGGGATTCTGATCAGTTTTCCAGGATTTCCCACCACTGCTTTGGAATCACTGGTGCAGTTCCATGGGTATTGATCCAGCAAGCACGGTAACAGAATTCTAAGGCAGACTATTGCCCCAATCTAACTGCTGCTCACACATACAAGAAGTGGGGAAGCTTTAACTTCTTGCTACCTAATTCACCCGTGGCTGTAGGGTGTTGTCTAGGCCCAACTGCTGTGTTCAATTGAACGACTAAAGCAGCCACTTTTTGGAAGATTCAAATCATGCAAAGGACAGTTGTCCTCCAGTGCTTGTCGGCCCTGCAAAGGGGCAGGCACAGTCTCACAACTGTTCATGGAAAGGGATTTTCAGGCTGCTCAGCTTAGTTCAGCACAAGGAAGTAAGGGAGTCACCTCTGGGGGACTCAGAATCTCACTGCGATCATACATTGTGTGGGTGGGCTCAGGAACAGCACTGCTGATGGCTCACCTCTAAAGAAGTATTGAGAATATTGAAAACCAGTAAATTTCTCAGCACCTTGGGTTGTGGTAGCAGATACAGTAGGACCAGTGAAACCTCACTGGTGACAGGCAAAATTACAGAGGAGGACTATATGCTTGACATATTAGCATCATGTCTGAGACTCTCTCCTTAAGTACACTCAGGTCTCAAAAAGAAAGACGAATACGACTCTTATTTGGGTAAAATTTTTAAGAAGAAGAATGGATTTTTTCTGCATAACACCACATTTGCTACAAACTGTAAACATTAGAAACTCCTTCATATAATTGGGCTTTCTGGAGCATGACCGACAAGCATATACTTGGCTGGCAAATAAAGTGAGAATGGGAAAACTGAAGTGCTTAAATTGGTACTATATTATTTATTCTATTTCCTTATGCAGAAGAGTAACCAATGATCCAGCCACACCGCCTCAATAAATATCAGCTATGCAAATGTACAGGACAGGCTTTGTGTCGACCAGTAGAAGCTCTACCAGCCATGTAGTAACAGAGAACAGAGAAAATTAGTGTCAGTTCTAATAAAATGTTTAGTTTCCCATAGCCACCTTCTACTTAAGGAGAGCCCAACTATTCTGAAGAGGCTCACATGGCCTTGACATCTGAAATCTCCTTAGTACTGAGCACAGGAGCAGCAACGGAAACTTCTTAGCTGCCTTAACACTGGGCCTAAGTGGGCAGTGCAGATGCCATAGCTACTGCTTCCTGGGCTTGTCCAGTAAACCTACAAACCAGAAGGACTAGGATATGGGATAGGGCACCCATACATTCTCTGTAGGAATATGGAGAAAGACCAGAACTTTTCGCATGTAATAAAGAATGACAACTTTCAGACTATTTGCCTATATATTAAAAACCCTAAAAATTGCTTCACCCAGAGTGAGAAGAACAACTCTTGATACTCTGATCGAAAAAGAGCAAATCTGACATTTCTTCCAGCCCACTTCTTCCAAATTCCTTAGACTAGAGGAGTGGAAAGAGTAGTATAATTCAATTGAGGAAGGAAAGACTGTGTAACTCCACAAAGGCAAAATGCAATGTTAGTAGCAAATTAATAATCAGCCTGCATGCTGCTCAAGCAGAACTCATACTCCTCTTCCTGCCAGTGTTAATAAACAATTGCTTGAGAAAAGGGATAGTCTAGATGCCAGAGACATCATCAGAAGCAAGGGAAAGTACTACTTATCTTTGGTTCCACTTAGTAACTGCTTCTGTAATCAAAAGCTGCAGTGAACAGCAGCTTGTGTTAAGAGTGCAGTCAGGAGACTGACAGACCTGTTTGCTTTAAGCAGAGTTTAAATCTAAAGCTTTAGGATGGATCTTCTTGGATGCCAGCTCGGACAACTTCTTCAGACGTTTCTTCAGCTCCAGAGGGAATTTCTCGTAGCACTTCTTGCACACAGGCTTCATGTCAAACTCGACAAATTTATTCCTTAACAAAAAGAACAGTTATTAAAATGGTATTTGCAAAATGGCATGTGCTTCACTAATTAAAATCTCCATGCATCTACATCAGTGTTGTGGCAAGTGTTCTATTCCATTTATAAAACAACTCATTTCCTCATCTGGTGCTGCAAGTACAGAGATTGGGTTCTTATCAGTGAACTGAGGTCTTTAGTATCGCTAAGTGAATAAGGAGCAAGATTTTGCTATATATATGGATGTAACAGTCTAGAATAATAATTTTGTTACTGTAGAATGCAAATGTCACTTCAGAGGTCCCCTCTGGGATGAATTAGAGCTCCTTCATATGGCCAGCAGAGCCGACTCAGCAGAGTGGGATAAAGGTTTGAATGTGAAAAAGGAAAAATGTAGGATTGCTTTTTTTTCTGTCCCTCTTCTAGGTATTTGAGGTAAATAGCACAGTATTTTATTTCAAAATAATCTATGCAATAGCAAATACTGTCATTGAGAGGAGCAACCACAGTAAAGGAGACACGGAGGCTGCAGGTTGTTCAGGACAGGCAGCTCCTCAAAGTTTAGAGCCTTCCCTCTGTACTGCTGAAGGAGTCTCCCTCTTACTCAACCTCCTTATAGAATAATGAAGGAAAATAAATCAGAGAGGATGTGGAGTGTCAGCTCCCTTTCAGTGCTGAAATCAGTGGAATTATAAGCACCTGCTCCCACAGAGAAAAGGTATATTGGCCTTCAGAGAGGCAGTGGCTCATGACTCCTCCTGATGAGAGCCAGGCTGATATCCTGCCTTAGGGGCAAATGTCTCACATGGTCCAAAATATAAACACTGACTTACTTCAGCGTGAGCCTGATGTTGCAGGTGGAGCAGGAGAAGCAATTCACACACCAGGCCTTGTTAAGAGCTGATACCACTGCAAAAGTAAAAGCACCAAGTAAGAGGAAACTGACGGATTATCTGAATTCAGATTTATTTCCAAATTCAAATGAGGCCAGATGTGAAAACAAACATTGTCGTCTTGTAACTGTGGGACTGCAACAGCTGCACTAACAAATGAAACGAGGACAGCAACCCAAAACAAGGAGAGAACAAATCTTACCATCTCCCTCTATCACGTGGCTGCAGTTGTAGCAGACATCTCCAAAGAGCTGCACAGAAAAAAAAAAAGAATAGGAACTCATGTTGCTGACTACTCATGGTCCCCAAATTACACAGCTGGTGTGAACATTAAATACTAATAACCAAAGAATTCCCAGATACAGCAGTGGTCCCCAAATATACCAATTTAAATCTTCTGAATAACTTCTCATACACTTGCCAAATAGTCTATGTTCCTTTGGATCTCACACCAGTAAATACTACAAAACCTTTTTTGTTGATGCCTCACACTCTAGTACTGTTATGGGATCTTAAAGTCCTGTATATGTGGAGAAGAAAGGATGGGTAGAGTATGATGCTTAGTGTAGACAAAACATCTCCTGATGCTCAACTACAAATACCAAAATAGAACTATTGCTAAAATACAGCTATTCTCAGAACAGCAACACATACCTCTTATGAGTCATTTATGTGACAGAAGAAAATACCAAACCAAAAAGTTGTTCAGTTGAATCACACCAAAAAAACAGGGTTTGATTGGTTTTTCTATTTTCTTTAAATTTATGTACTTTTCTATGTGTTAGACAACACAAAAGTTGCCTCAGGCCCACAGAAACAAGTAACTATCAAAGAAGCCCACACAAATACATTAGAAGTAAAATTACAAGGATTTTAATCTCAACCCACAGTCAGTGATTTTCTGTCAGTGGCACAAATTAAAATCAGTGTTCCCAAGACATTTCTATTCTGTTTTCAGCATCACTTTTCTGCCAAGGAAAAAGATTATTTTTCTGTTAAATCTGACCAATTTCTTAATATTTCATGGCTTCTACAAGTTCAGATTATGCAAAATCTGCATAGCTTTGGATATATAAAACATGAAAAAGCATTTGCCAAACACAACAAGTACCTACAGTACAGATGGCTGAATTTACCTGATTATAGTGAGTCTCACAATAGGCCAGCCCTTTTTTTTCATAGTGTCGGTGCCCCAGGAATGGTTTCTCACATTTGGCACAAACAAAATGCTGTAAAAGAAAAAAACCAAAACATTCCATGGCAGGCTCAACAACTTTCCCATCACCAGGGAAAAACATGGCAAAAAATTGTAGCTCAATATACAACATTTGATCACAGAACAGTTTGAGTTGGAAAGCACCTTAAGGCTCATCTCATTCCAACCTGGCCTTGGACACTTTCAGGGATGGGGCATCCACAGCTTCTCTGGGCAGCCTGTGCCAGGGCCTCAGGACCTTACAGGGAAGAATTTCTTCCCAATATCTAATCTAAATCTACCTCTTTCCATTTAAAGCTGTTACCTCTTAATGCTTTAATGAAGCACAGGCAGGAAAAATCTTCATGGAAGCAAAAAAAAAAAAACAAAAAAACAAAAAAGGAGGAGATATTTAGTCTATTTATAGTAATTAAGAGTTGTATTAAAGATAGGTTGAAGACCAACTGGAACGGCAATCATCTTGTGTCTATCCTGATAGACTGGTTTCAGAGAAGAGAAGCAGGAAAATAAACATAGTTGGTATGAATGCATCTCAAATGAGCAGCAGCATCTCTCTCAGGTCAAGGCCTAGGAGGCATAAATGACTGAAACAAAGATGAATAAAAATCTTCAGAATAAGATGTGATGTCTCAGCTGAAAGTTATAGAAACAATGAGCTGAAAAGGCTTAGAAAGCAAGAATTGCTCAGCTTTCAGTAAAAATTCCAATGTTGTTATGTGCCTGGTAACTCGAATTGGAGAGGATATATCTAAGTATATCATACAAAATACGTAAATTTATTAGTAAGTAAATGCTTTTCAGTGAACCCTACTCTGCAAGGATCTTCACAAATTTTAAAATTAAGGTTATTACAGTTGTGAAAACAGCTTTCTTAGGAACCCTGATGGCCCTGCTGTAACTCATTCACTCACAAAAGGTGAAGACAATCTGAAACATAAGCAATTGGGTTTTGTCTGAATTCATATATTACAGACCACTTGCATGTTTACAGCTTCCAAGCAGCACTAGTCCTCTTCCAAACCAGCCCTTGAAGGAAGTTTCATATCCAGAGAGGCCTCACCTCCACATGCCACTGCTTGCCCAGGGCGTTGACCACGCGGCCCTCGATGGGCCGGCGGCAGGCTCCGCAGATGGGGATGCCCATCTTGTCGTGGCACGGCAGGCAGTACAGCTCCCCCTTCAGCTCCCGGGCCTCGGCTGTCAGCTCCTTCCTGGGAACACAGACATGGCCCTGAACATGTAACAGCACTCAGGGGAGGAAGTTCTGGAAGACTAAACCTGAAAGTTAACTTAGGCAACATTCACACTACAAATGCAGTCATTAAGGTTAGCTAGTGAAATACAGTTATTGTCAACTCATCTTTCTAAAATTGCTCAGTTTGCCAGACAAGAACATATGTAGAGCATCATGTCTGCAGCTGGATATTCTCACAGACATACGAGGTGCACTTACATGGACACCTACAGTGTCATGCTGAGACTCGAGGTAACTTTGAATTGGAGAGCTCAGGTACAAGAACCATCCTAGCAGTGCCTCAACACTGAGACATTTACTTGCACTGTTATCCATTCTGGGGCAGTACTGTGCCCAGTTAAAATGCCTTCATGGTAAGTAATTCAGGTCAGACAGGTATCAGTGTGGCAATGGACAGTGCCACAAGACTGAGACACTCATCAAGCCATCTTTTTTTTTCTATCCAAGAATTCAAAGTGAAACTATTTTGGACAGCCTTCCTGTCTTTGTAAAACTCTGCTATGGTAATCTGCACACAGCCTTTCAGATAAGTTCACGCAAAAAAACTATTTTCACTTTCATTATAAACTAGCATTATCCAATGTTAGAATAAGAGAACATTGAATGGCAAAATAGAACTAAAATTCCTGTAGTTTTTCCAAACTTATTTCAGCTTCTCCTCACACAGTTTCCCAACAATGTGAAGGCAGTAAAGTTTAGACCTTGGGAAGGACTGCATTGCTGACTCAACTGTTTGTCTCTCTCCTTTTTTGTCAGAGTTGACAGTATGGCAACATACCCACAGTGGGTGCAGTTGAAGTGATCTGGATGGTAGGAATCATTCCTGAACATCAGGGGCTGCTCATCAATTATTAAGTGGCACTTCTGACAGATGTACTTGCCCAGTCCCTTAGCTTTTTCACGGTTGTGGCATGGCCTGCACAGGTGCCTGGTTGAACAAAGTAAAGGAAAGAAAACATTAAAAAACTCTTTCTCCTAAAACAACATATAGTACATACTGTAAGAAGTACTTTATGTAACAGAACTATCTTCTGAGGTCAGACTAAACATAATTCAGTTTGGTATCCAGTGTTTCACACCAGTTGCACAAAGAATATGAGTATAAAGCAGTCACACAGTTGTATTTCCTCAGAAAACTACTCCAACATTCACTGAATTATATACCATCAGGGGTATCACCCACTCATTCTTCTAGGGATCCTTTCCAATTCTCTAGATCTTTTCTGATAGCTGGGCAAGGAAAGGTGGCAACACCCTCTATCTATATCTAATGGATCCAACCATAACAGAGGCATTACAGCACTGGGAGGGAGTCAAGGAGAGAGAATAAAATGTATTAAACCAAAGTGCATTGCTGGAATGCCTTTTACCATGGCTGGATTCCTTAGTTTTCAATATCTAGGCAAAACAAGACACCTCTTCTTGCCTACAAATTCATTTTACTCCTAAGTTAAAGGAAATTAATAACTATGCAATTTTATGTGGTAAAAGCAGCTGTATTCCTAGCACATGTTCTTGAACACATTACAAGTACACTTCTAAACAGGCAGATAACCCAAATTTCTGGTAGAAATGCTCAGGCAAAGGCATAAAAAAACTTGCGAAGACTGATGGCAGCCACCAGTTTTATCCCAAGATTTAGGAGCTCTGAGGAGAAGCTGTTCAGTTTACTTGACTATTACCTATCCCTCTAGCTGCAACGCTAGCTGTGAGCTGGGAAGAATTTATGATAAAAGAAAAATGACAGAGAATGAATTATGTGGGTTGCTTTTTCCTAAAACCAACAGGTATGCCTAATTCCTTTCACTTTATCACTATGTCAAACACTCACTGAGATTTACAGGTCATTCTCAAAACACATCAGACAAAAGAAAAAGTTCAAATGGAAAGGGAAGATTCATGGACTAAGTAGCAGGTTCTTCACAGAGCCCCTTCCAAAATTCTGCCCTGATGCATTACTTACCCTTATATCTGTGAAATGGGGATAAGAATACAAGCCATGTTGTTGTGAGGCCTCAAACACTTATGATTCTCAGCTGGCAGGTGCCTGTCTAAATGCTAACTATCATTATTATTCTCCCCAAATCTGAGCCCTTCTGTCACCAAGTGTCTCTGTCCAGGGCTGGAAGTACTGTCCGCCCAGACAGAGTCCAGAAAAAGCAGACAGCACCCCATTATAAGGAAAAATGCAGCTGTGCTCATCTCAGCATAAAGGCATCAATTTTATTCAGCGCTGACAAATGCAGAGTAATTATACAGGGCTGGACATGGGACCCCGAAGCAAGAGTCCTGAAAGAGACCCCTCTCATTCAGCTGAATGAGATGCCTTCAGCCATTTGCACTGATAAACCATTATCAACCTCCTCCCCACTCACAAACCCTCTGCCCTCCCACAGACCCTCTCTATTGGAAGCAAAGGGAAGTGTTGGACAGCCTAAGCTGTTACCATAGCAGCCTCCCCTCTCCCTCACCCTCTCCCCCCACCCCCCCCTTCCCACCATTATGGAATTATCCCATTCTGAAGTGTCCTGTTGTGTCTGTTAATACTAGATTTCCCCCGAACAATGCATCTCTCCACCCTCCTAAAATAATCAGGGGGACACCAAGGATTCTGTGTTTAGGGCTGGGGCCTCAGTAGCAGCCTTCAGTAAGCACCATGAACACTGGCATATTCATGCAGGATACTCATATCTACACCAGCAGCCCCAATGCCAAGATCTCAGCTGGGATGAAGACTGCTCCTCAGTGCTGGGGTGTCCTCTCCCCTGCTCTGCTGTGTGACTGAGCTGATAATGTGCTATCAGAGCAAGGAGGACACTATATAGAGGGGCTCCCCTCTCTGCTCTCAGCAACTCTGCAGCTGTGCACTCCCTTGGAATCATCCTGTTTGCTCTGCTGTTTCTACCTAGTTTGCTGTCATCAGAAGGAGTTCGTTGAGATATTCCCCAAAAGGACCCTACACTCCACCCACAGGACTGCATTGTAAAGAGGTAAGAGACCACCTTTTGATAGTAGGATAGTAGGGGCTTCAGGAGCTTTTTTAATAAGGAGCTTTGCTAATTGCATTAATTTTAGCTGGTGCCAGTGAGGAGCAGAACACATACTGAGGTGGATGAATATAATGGGAATATCTGAATCTAAGAATAGGCAGCATTTTCTGAACTTCAAAGAATAATTTCCTTGCCTTTCTTTACGTCACTCCTTCAAAACAAAAAAGGTTTTCAAACTTTTCTACCTAATGTATATCCATTTGTGCTAGTTGTATGGTATGTCTAGTGCTCTCTGACACTGCTCTGATGCTCACAAAAACCAAGTATTTCAGCTGAAATACAAGCTCAGAAGAGAGTGATTTTCAGGAGAATAACTTCAGTCAGAAACAGACTATTTCCAGTGAAGAGTACTTTGAGTGAAAGATAGGAGACACTCATTTGACAAGACACTAAACTCACAATCATAAAAATGCACAAACCAGTATAATCATACCAGAAACTGCCCTAGCTGAAAGCAAGAACTCGAATTTCTGATACCTACCACAAACCCTAACATACAGGTCAGCTTATCTGCAGCAGGCAAACAAAAGCACCAAACTAGCCAGGTAACTGTGTACAATGAGCTAAAGATTTCTCCTGCTAGTTCTTTCATTAATGACAGAGCGTCTGCTGAAGAGTGATTGTGTCCACACTGACAGCCTTGTGGACAGTTCTCTTGCTCGTTTCTGAGCAGAAGAGAAACAGGGCATGAAATATGGTCAGTGTGCATGCATGTATTCCAAATGAGCAGTGACATCCCCATTACAGCTCTGCCCTGGGAGGCCTGGGATAATGGCTCGTTCCAGAACAGTGCTGTTTAGCAATACATAAATCACTAAACATTCACACAACACCAAGAGTGCAGTCCAAGCAGAAATTACTGGATAATGAGCCAGACTCCTAAAGGAGACTTCTGTCTGTGGAATGAAAGCTTCTTGCACCATATAGCTTAACACAGACTACACATTCTAGGTCATTTGTGAAGGTTTCTAGTTTGCCCTTAGCATTTATACAGACTATAGGAATCCCGGTGCTTTGCCTGTAAGCATTAAAAAAACTAAACACATTTATTTTAAATTTATATAAATAATTTATATTATGTAGGATAAACCCAAGGAGAATAAGAGTAGAATTGCAAATAACTGCAAAGGGCTTTCAACACCTTCTAGAGAACACACTGTCAGAGAATTACTACTTTTCTAAAGCTGTAGAATTTTGTTGAAAACATGTAAAGTCTAAAAATAAGCCAAACAATTATTTCTAGTGATATGTTGGCTTTTTACTGAACCTACTCAAGTGCTACACCACTATTTTCACCCAATAACTAGAATTACAAAAAAACCCCATTAAAGCTGTAATTAAAATTTCCTTTTAACTTAAAAAACACAAGCAAAATTAGAAAGAGGACCACTTTCCTTTTTTATAATTTCTAACCAGACAATGAAAAACATCTCCCTTCACCTTGCTCTAAAAAGTATGAAGACTGTCATCTATTTCAATTTTATCATTAGTTCTAAGCCTCTCTCTTCCTGACACTGACATGCTGGGCTTCCAGACAGCTCTGACATTCTCCTTTCTACTCTACCCCACAGCATTTTGCACTAAAAGCACGTCTGTATAGAAATCCATAGCAGACTCAATGCTGTCATCAGCAAGGATAAAAATCTCAACTTTGAAGTCTTGCCAATTTTAAGTCTTGCCAAGATCTGTCTTAGGAAATCAATTCAAATAGAATTGGTTCAGTGTATCATGCTGTTAAACCCCTAATAATTGGCCTGTAAACAGGGAAAAGTCTGCTAATTCCTTCACTTTGGGAACTGATTTAAAGCATTATCAATAAGACAAGAGCCATCCCAGTCTGTTCCATCAGACAACCCTGGTTTCTGCTTTTTTCAGCTGCTCCAAGCCAGCATTTACTGCTTGCTCAGGTGTCACAACCATGGATAGAGCAATTTTTAGCCATAAGACCATCCTATCCCTAACAGGTGTGTACATAAAGATCGCCTGATTTACACTTTTGCAGACAAAAAGCATAATTAAGTGATGGGCCTGACACAAAAGAAAAGGCTCGATAGCTAGAACATAAGGTGATAAGCACCACCATAAATTAACAGCCAGTAAAAAGGCATGGTCTCATGTATTTCTCTTTTAGCATGCAACAGAAAAATACATTCTAATTCCATCCAGGGAGGACAAGTATGTGAGTCAATGTTACCACCCCATACAAACTCTAAACTCTTGTGTTCAAGAATACTTGCAGGTTTTACTTTGCAAGGGACAAATGAATAATATAAACGAAAAATTGTGGGCTCCTCTGTAAACTTGTGACCTGTACATGAAAAAAAACAGAGCAGGGCATTTTCCTTTTGTATGTGAAAGCACAATTTCACAAGTATTTTTGTAAGGACAAAAGGACTGTATAGTCTTCCTTGCACATGCAATTGCAAGTAATGGCAAGATAGCAACTTGCTATAAATACTCAAATCCAGAAGGGTATCCAGGCAATGCATGAAGTAAGAAGGGCCCTCTGTGGCCACGGGAAGAACTTCCAGTTTCTGAATTTAATCCAGTCTCCCTGCTGTTGACTTTGTCTCTTCAACTGTGAACCTAACAGAAGTGATCCAGCACATTAATCTCCAGCTATTCCAGTTTTCTGTTCACCTTAAAGTAACAGCAGCCAAACTGAAACTATTAATTACCTTGGAATTTTCTTACATTTTCCAATATATTTCTTTGTCCGTAATCCCATCTCAGTTGTCTATGATCCCAACATTTTTAGACAATGAGTTCTGTTGGGGAGCTGGACACAGTGGATAATGGATGTATTCAAAGATGCACTGAATATTCTGGAGAAATGGTCTGTCAGTACAAAATGCAATGGTGAGAAAAACTGAGGTATCACTGCACATACTGTAACACTTCTGAGGAATCCAAGTAATAGAGGCAATGCTGGAATTTCAGACCACCTGCATTTCCCTACCACCTACATCCACAGACAAGCAATATATAAAAAGCCATGGGTAGGTGCTCAGAAAATCCTATTACACTTCTTGATGCTGTTCAGGACATCGCAAACAAGAAACTGGCAAAGCTAAGATCAGTTTAACTAAGCTTCTACTTGGAAAAGGCCCTGGATAAGCTAGAGTGAAGCTCAGGCTTTTGAGGGAAGAAAAAAGAGAGCTATGGTGGAAGATAAAAGCTTCAGGGGAGGATGACACTTTGAGAGGTAACTGACAGCATGGATATTATTTAAAATCTTCCTTGAGTCAATTCGGTGTCAAAAGAGATGTGGCTACCCATCTGAAAAGTTTCCTCCTATATGGGAACTAGATGCATTTGCCTTAAACACAGGACTTTAAAATAATGCTCAAAGGTTTTCAGGAACCCTGTGGTTTTTTAATAACAGCAATATTTGACCTTTTACCTCTTTTAAGAACAAGACAGATATTCTAAGCTAGAACACCTTACAACAGATACCTGTGCTCAGAAAAGCTGACTCATCAGGAACTCCTCAGTTCCTGAATCAGGCTTTCAAATTGAAACATGGCAAATATTTTCCAGTTAGATATACAGAACTCACTCCTACTCCTCTTAACCAGACACACAAGCATCTCACTACCTGGCTGTACAACTGACCTCCAGCATAGGCTGGAGACAAGCTCATCATGAGCTAGCCAGAATCACTGCTCTGGTAAAGCCAGCTGAGCAGAGAGTATTCAGAATTCTAACATAAGGTTTAAATTCAGACTGACCTGTCATGCTAAACACTGATGCTAGCAAACAGGAGACATTGCTGACTTTCATGTGTGGGTTTTTAGGTGGCTTTTGTTTGTTGGTTTTTTTTTTGTTGGTTTGTTTTCCACGAACCCAGGCTCTTTCATAATATACTGTCTTAATTCTTTCAAATCTAGGGCTTTTTTTTCTTCAGAACTGTGGGGAAAAATGAATGGGCCAGCAGCTTCAAGCCTGCTCTTCAACTGCTCAAATCAATCAAATTTCGTTTTGGAAACATCAGAGCAATGTGGCAAAGAGACACACCTTGAGAACATGATTTTTGCCGCTTTCTACTTTCTGGACTTCATCCTGGCTTTTGCTGGCAATGCCCTGGCTCTTTGGCTCTTCATCCGGGACCAAAAGTCAGGCACACCTGCCAACATTTTCCTGATGCATCTTGCTGTGGCTGACCTGTCCTTTGTGCTGGTACTTCCCACCCGGATGGTGTACCATTTTTCTGGTAACCACTGGCCATTTGGTGAGATCCCATGCAGACTCACCGGCTTCCTTTTTTACCTCAACATGTATGCCAGTATCTACTTCCTGATGTGCATCAGTGTTGACCGTTTCCTGGCCATTGTGCACCCTGTGAAGTCCATCAAGCTCCGCAGGTCCCGCTATGCCCATGTGGCATGTGTCTTTCTGTGGGTCATCGTTGGTGTGGCAATGGCACCTCTGCTGCTCAGTGTACAGACAGTCCAGATGAAAAACACAACTGTCTGCCTGCAGCTCTACAGAGAAAAGGCCTCACGTCACGCCCTCGTGTCCTTAGCAGTGGCATTCACCTTCCCTTTTGTTACTACTGTGACTTGCTACTTACTCATCATCCAGAGCCTGAAAAGTGGGAACAGAGTTGAGAAACATCTGAAGGAAAAAGCTGTCAAAATGATCATCATGGTTGTGATGATCTTTCTAATTTGCTTTGTGCCTTATCATGTCAATCGCTACATTTATATTCTCCATTACAATGGGACCAAAGCTTCCTGTGAAACACAGCGTGTCCTGGCCCTCAGCAACCGCATCACCTCCTGCCTCACCAGCCTCAACGGTGCCTTCGACCCCATCATGTATTTTTTCGTAGCTGAGAAATTCCGTGAGGCTTTGTGCAATCTGTTTTGTATTAAAAAGACCATAATGTTGCCTCAAACTTACGAGGGTAAGACAAATGAAAGCTCACTAAGTGCTAAATCTGAACTGTGAACATGACTATTGTCAGTGTCAGTGCTTCATCTTAAGAACACTCTTCCACCAAAATCAGCTAAGAGCACAAATATACAGCAAGACAGTCCACCCAGAGTCCAACTCACCCTGAGAAGGGAAGTTCTGTTGTTTTTATAGGGCTGCCATTAACAAGAACCCCTCTGACCATAGCGAACACATGCGTCTGTATGGCTGAAACTGCAAACAGGACAGTTCTACTGGTTTCCAAAAATTAAACTGAGGATCGAGCACTTAGGAATAGGGAAGGGGACAATGAGAGAAATGGACCCATGTATTTTTTTTTTTTATAAAGAATGTAGTTCCCAAAGCACTCAGTGCCTCCTCTGCACAATGCATACAGCCTGATTTAAAATTTCACATTTTGCCAGCAGTAGAGATCCACTCCTGAGATAAACCTCCCTGACAAAAAACCCCCACATTTGCACATCTTGTTCAAGTTTCTGAATTCAAAGCGTTTATATGTAATAAAGAGAAAATTGGTACTAAATGGTGACAAGAAAAAAAAAAGACCATAATGAAGCAATGAACCCAGCCTGGATAGGAATCAAGACAGGAAAGATTCCTAGCTTTAAGATGGTTTACAGTCCTTTTTTGTGACTTATCTAGCGAGGCTATTCCTTCACTATGGATAAAGTAGGGATTATCTTTATTCTCACTGATACAAATTGCATCCAGCAGAAGATGCCTGCAAGTGACAAGCAGACTAGGGTAGACCAGGTACAATGAAAAGAGAAAAAAAGAATGCAAGAGTTTCCAATAATATTTACTAAGAGACTGCTTTTCAATGCTATGGAGAGAAATATTATAGGAAATCATGTGACAGGTGAAATATATTATTACATAAATACACACACCTATCTCTCTGCTATGCTTTTGGGAATGAGTTCCTTACCATTTTAGATTAGGTCCACAACTTACAAAATCAAACATACTTTATCTTGCTTGAACTGCTTTTATCCTGACTGCTTCCCCAAAACACCCTAAGTGCTATCCCAACAGCCCATTCTAGCAAGATGAGGTTCCAAAAGAAAATCAGTTATGCCCAGCTCAAAAAGCTAAGGCACAGAGGCTGCATGCAGGCTCATGAATGAAAAGGAAGAAGGAGTTGAGAGGTTTCCCTGCTGGACAGGTATAAGTATATGACCTATTCTTCCTTCCTTCACCATTTAGTTAGCGAAAATATAAACTCTAGGAAACTACTAGGCTTTGCTCATAACATACAAAAGTCTAAAATTAACTCTGAATTGTGCAAAACTGTCTGCTAACTGCTGGATTGTTTTATTTTCTTATAATGGTATGCTTTTGTATAAGCTCTCTTTTGTGTTTTCATTTGTTATTTCGGAATTAAATGCATTAATCGACCTCTAGAATTCATTTTTATATTTCTGCATTTAAAATGAATGATTTCTGAAGACCAGTGGAATCACAGGCTGAAAAGACTTTGCTGTAATCATTGTGTTGTTCTTTTGGCCTTTTGCTACATTTTAATTTCCTGCTCAGAAGCTTACTTGCTAAACAGCCCGCCTGAGATCACGTAATCTCTTTTTCTCACTTATTATGCAGCCTTTTGCCTGAAATCTCTGAAACTTGTCTCCTGCCTGAAATCCCTTTCTTTTCCAGAACACATTCACTAGCCACTAAAATTTGAGTTTCTGTATGTTTCATTGGATGAAGAACTTCCCACCTAACAGGTTATTCCTAAAGTTTTTCTGTACATTATCCAGCTTTCCTTCTCAGTATAAAACTGACCACCCTCAGCATCTCACAGCTGTATCAATAAGACACTGATAAAACTTTCTGACCTCCTGCTTCATCTTACCTGCCAGCATTCTTCACAAAACCCAGGTCAGCAAGGGTTACATCGCAGAGCTCACAGCGGAAACATTCTGGGTGCCAGTTGTTGTTCATTGCCTTGATAACACGCCCAGTAATGAACTCACCTGCAAAAGGAAAGCATGAGATGCATGCAGAAAACAGTCTTATCAAAATCTATGGTCCTTCATAGTCCTTCCACTTTCATTCCATAACTACTATTACAGTCTAACTTTGATAAAAACCCTAATTATTCCCACAACCAGGATGACTCAAAATCACTGCTGGTATCATGCTTTGTTCCCACCCAGAGCTCCTGACTCCTTAAAATGACCCCAACAACGCCAGCCCAAGGCTAGATGTCACAGCAATGCTGCCAGGTTTGCACAACCCTGCAGTTGTTAAGCCACTTCTTACCACATTCCCCGCAGCAAGGAGCAAACAGCATCTGGAAGTCATGCTCACAGTACTTCCTACCTTCAAACTGCAAACAAAACAAGAGAGAAGGAGCCCTCATGAATAACTGAATTACTTTTACATCTTGACAGTTCAGCATCATTTTCCATTGATACAACCATTTAGTCAAGGTCAGTCAAGTTTTCCAGTTCTAGCCCCTTACATACCTGTTTTTCAACTCCTAAAGGTTCTCCTTAAAGAAATGCCCACATATGGCTTCAGCCTCATGGTGAATTTGCACAGCTAAATTACTAGCAATGCTGCTACAAGACAGTAAAAATCCTGAACACCCCAATCCTTTTCCTATAGCTGCCTTTAATCTCATTTTTCCTTTAGTTTAGTTCAGAACTACTAGTCCTCCTACAAGAGGCTAAAACCCATGTCAATATAAAATACAGCAAGTTTAAAACAATGTGTTTTTCAAAATACGTGATTGTGCATATTCTGTAAAAAAATTCAACCTAGCTTTTAAATGGGTTCACTTATTTCAGTTGCCCAACTGCAACAGTTTGGTAAAATATGTCTAAAAATAAAGGCAAAAATTCACTTTTGTCTAATGAAATATTAAGGCCAGGCTAGACAGTGCTTTGAGCAACCTCGTCCAGTGGAAAGCGGCCCTGCCCACGGCAGGGTTTGGAATGTGACAATCTGTAAGGTCCCTTCCAACCCAAACCATTTTGTGATTCTGTGATGATTAACAAAACACTTTTTATTTTCTTTCTGAAATGTGTCTTACCCAAAGAGCAGCTTTTGCTGTTACTGAAGGAATATGTGAGAAGAAAAAAGGTGAAATTAGGTTGAAAGCTCCTCAAAAAAAGACAACAAATGTTTAGGGCCAAGAAATTAAACATGCAAGAAAGACAAGAATTCCTTCCATTTTACCACAGCTATTTCTCTTCTCTTCCAACCAGTCTGAGAACTCACCTCATAGAAGAGTCCCTCTGGGAACTGCCGAAAGCACTGAGCACAGACAAAGCAGTTCTCGTGATAGAGCTCCCCATTGCTGTTCACAATCCTCTCGGCAGGATCGAACCGCGTCTGGCAGCGCTCGCACACGGCATTCGCCAGAGCATCAGACATATTACTGCAGTAAGGACAAGAGCAAGAACATCTATAAACACAACATCCCAGCTGCTTTAAACTCCCTTTTACAGAAAAGGAAAAAAAAACGATCAGTGAGTCACTGACATTGGTTAGAAATAAGGTTCTGACAACTCCTATGTGGCAGATGGGGTCAAGCAGCAGGTGCACCTATTGCACACTTTCGGCTACTTCACAATATTTCACCCCACTACATCATCCAGCTAATAGCTCATAGCAAATACCTCCAATTTTTCACACACCAGCAGTTTGGAGAGCAGCAAACCCAATGATCCTGACTTCTTGGGCCTTCTGGTCTCAGGATGTGCACCTCAGGATATGGATTTTCTGATGTGTAATAAGCACTAATACCCCACTGCACTCTCCCCTTCGTAGTCAGCAGTAACAAAGCACTTCCTCCTCTACAGTCTCCTGTCCTCCTGACAAATTAGTTTCAACTGTCAAAAGATTTTGTCAGCGCTGTGGGCAGGGAGAAGTCCCTCTAGCTGGCCTGTCCAATGCCTCAGCTTCATTTCCTCAGAATGTGAGGCTAAACCCCCCCAAACCACACTTACAAATCACAGAAAGAACATTTCCTCTATCCTAAAACAAGGAATCACCCTAATCTCTTTCACAAAATTTTCATGCTTGCAATAATGCTAATCTAAGTTAATACAGTTTTAAAATGTATATCATATGAGCAAAGCAGGAGGGAAAAATTATCAGGTACATCTCAGTTTCTTGTTGCAGTGTGATTTTTCTTTTAACCACCAGACTATCCAACAGTATAAAACCTCAATATTGTTACACTTCTAGATATAGAAAAACTGTTCCATGCCTTCTGGACACCTTTTGCATTCTATGATTGGAAAGATTGCAGTTTTATAGGTGGAAGTATAAAAATTGCCACCATGTTAAAAGAATCTCCAAACTATTTCTATAGTACTTTTCCTGAGGCAGGTAATGTATGCACAAAACAAAAGATAGCTTGCTTTACAGGGCTTTTTTCTTCCTTTTTAAATTCAAAGTTACTCTGAACTGATTATCCATTGTTAATGTTACTCAACAACCCAACACGCTACTTTCCCCACCTCTTCATGGAGAACAGTAATTCAAGAAGCTTCTCCACGAGCAGAAAATTCTCCTTCCTCTGGGCAGAGACATTCCCCTCAAAAACAGGCCACTGTCTGTATTCCAGGGCTTTGTGCCCTGAGCACAACTGGAAGGAGCAGGGAGCAGCCTCACACTCCTGAGGTAACACAACCAGCCCTGCATTCCAGCTGGCTGAGCTGAGCCAAGTGTCTCCCCTCTGCAGACTGCACTAACATCCTAGGCTGTGACCTAGAGAGACACCTCAGTAAAAACAGACTTTCTTTCTACCAGTGCAATTCCAAGGGAGGCAAAAACTAAGAGAGACCACAATAGTTTCAAGAATGGAGCACCAATTTAGCAAAAGTTTGTCACAAAATTGTTTCCTTCTTGCAGTACAAAGGATACGTAAAAAAACAGACAAGGACTGGAATGATGGACAAGAGGAAATTCTGTAATTTCATAAACTAGAGATCATAGGTTAAAGAAATGTTTTTTTATCCTGACACAGCACCAAGGGAATAGGTCAGAAGAAAAACATCAGTGTTTGCAACAAAGCCAACACCTAATCAGCTTGGTTTTCAGTCACCAGTAGTAGTCTTCCAGCTACACCACACAAATCTGTATCAGGACTTGAAAGTATAATCTTCCCTTCAAGTACTTTTTCCCTGTTGAAAAATTCAGTTCCTAAATTCCAAGACTTGAGCTAGCCAACAGCCAAGATTAATTAAGACTGATGTCATCATAGTGAAAAATCTCCTCTGGGAAAAAAAACAGGCAAACCAGCAAGTATTGCACGCTAGACACTAACAGCAAAGCACCATCTTATGTTGTGTTTATTGGGGTTTTTTCTTCATAAACATGAAATCAACATTTAAAAAATATCCTAATTTTCTTCCTCTTTTCTTTCTTCAAAGGGACCCACCAGTGCCAATATTAACATGCAGGATGAACTCTGCTAGACCAGTAGGGGCACCTCCACAACGGCATTTCACAACACCAAAGCCTGCACCTGCACACCACATTCCTGCATGAAACACAGTGCAGCTGTGACACTTCACACCAGACACTCTGCTGAGATTCCCACACAAGTCCCAGGGCTGTCTTGGCAAGAAAGATAATGATGACACAGGGACCCCCTTGTGATGCTGCTGCTGACAAGATTTCCTCAAAGGCATAAGAAAGATGCTCATGATACAGCCTGAGTTGTCCATGCAAATCAGCTAATGAGCATGACTCATTATGCAGATGACAGAAACTACCAGTTCAGGAAAATACAAATGAAAGAATCACTACAAAAAAATAATTCAGTTCTCTGCCTCAGCTAAAACTCAACTGAAACTTCTGGGAGAGCCAGACTACCAGGAGTCAACTGAACCACATCAGCTCCTGACCAATGTATCTCCAGTAATGCCAGCCAGCAGCTGTGGCTCTTCGACAATTCACAGCAAGAGTTTTGCATCCTTGTTCTTTCTCCATTTATAACTCTGCATCGATTTTCACTTAAGACATTTTATTGTTTTGCACTCAAGCTACAATTTGCCACTTCAGCATTGCCCTAAAGATACGACTGCATTTATTCAAAAGTTTAACATTTGCCAATTTCTTAATTTCCCCTGAGTACACACCCCTGTGTGCCCTCTTGCTTATACAAAACCAAGCATTTTATCAACTAGCTCAAGGTTAAAATTAACCAAAGCTGGAAGGAAGAGGGAGCACCATGCTAATTTTATGATTCAGTTTACTACACTGCTGCAAAAGCACTTCTGCCAGCAGAAAGGAAAGGTAACACCACAACCATCCTTTTGATAGCAGTACCAGGAGTAACCACAAAAGTTTGACTTGCTGTGCATCTCATCAGATGTTTACACTTAAATCTTTCCCACAAAGGACAGTCCCCAATATAAAGTGCTTCTTCTATTCTGTTTGCTCATTTTTTGCTATTCCGTACAATAAAGAATCTTCCTCTGTTTTAACAATAAGCTGGTGACACAAAGACAGGAAAGGCTGTTAAAACACAAGGAGATCAGCATCCTGAAGTTATCCTGTCCTGCACAAAACAAAAAAATACCAGCATACAAACAATGCTTTTCCCAATCTTTCATCATTATGTGCTCTATCTTTAACAAATTATCTTTGACAAAGTACCTGACTTACAGAAATTATGTTTTTACCATTATAACTCCGTTTCTCATGCTGCAACTTCTCAGAAATATTTACTACAAAGTACCGGCATAGGTACTTTTCAAATGGAAAAAAAATAAAAAACAGAGAAACAAAAATCCCTTCTTCAAAAGAAGTGGACATTATCTAGGAGACCCATTCTGTGCCACGGGTGCAGACACTACTGGAATATTTGAAAGCATTTTACCTTCTATCACTGAAGTCAATACTACCTCAGTTTAAAAACATTTGTTTGCAGGGATCTACCACTGGTGACAGATTAAGGAAAAAGAAGCAAATATAATAATTCCACTGCTAAGAGATTAGATTAGGACCTCCAGCCTTCACCATCACATCTGCAGATTTCACTATCTTAAACATGGCTGCAAGACAAAATGAACCAGACAACTGGACAATCAGGAGAACGGATGAACAGTCTCAGATTTTGCCTGAGAATGAAAGGAACTGCAGGAGTAAGGAGTGCTTCTGCCAGAAAATCCCAGTTAAAAAAAAAACCAAAACTGTTTTCTTTAATTCGTTTTGAAAGCTTTTTGATTTTAGTGTCAAATAGAGTTCTCCTTCATCACAATGCTGAATGAAGAATTGCTTTAGTAGTGACCCAAAACCTTGCAGATACTACAAAAAGAAAGCAAGATAATACTGCGAGACACAAGAACTCAGGGCATTATCCAAACCTCAGCAGAGAGCAAAACCTATGCTGGGGAACCCTAAAAATGTATTTTCTACTCATTCTGTACCAGTAGGATCAAGTTTATACGGAAAATATCACAATATCATCACATTTCTAGTATGTATGCACAGACAGACACAATAGTGAAACATCAAAACTGGAAGAGCTATCACCACTTGTGTGTGTCACAGATGTCAGCAGCCAAGATAAAAATGAGAGCACTCCAGGAGAGGGGCTGGTTCCCACCCCCATAGCATGGCTGAGAATTAGTAGCTTGTCCTCAATGTTGACAAAGATACAAATGAAATCTGCTGGGACAATAGCAGACCCTATGATTAATTTCACAGATAATGACTAATGCAAAGACAAAAGAAAGAGGAAGGGTGTCAGTTCATGAACTAGTGCTGAAAAACAGCCCTCAACTACTCTTATCATTCCAAAATCTCTGCTGCAATTGACTTATCTGGACAATTTTCCCAAACTGAATTAACTGCTTTAGCGTTGTTATTATTAAACTTGTCACAAAATGTTGGAAAAAACTAATTCCCATTTGTTTAATGTATGATTTGTTGTACATTTGTTAAACTATGCGCATAGCTTAACATTTTCAGCATTACTCCTTCTGCTTGCATTGAATTTTCAGTTTGTGCTGAATATTTTTTCAATGGCTAAATAAGAAATTAACAGTGTTTCTGTCAGTATATCTTCCTTGATCATGTAGCCCCCAAACTCTCAGTGAAATAAACATTTTTCTTTCTTATTTAGAACACAGGGATAACCAAAATTAATAAAAACGTACAAATGCAACTTACGGTCACAATATGGAAAAAACAATTTCTCCTTGGGCCTACCAGCAACAGCAATTTGCAATTAGTAGAAATTGGAGGGGCTTAAAAAAAATTTAAAAAAAATAAAATTGCACATACTGCAGCTGAGTACAACATCCGTATGGTTGACCTGCAGGAAGCTGCAATCAGCAGACCTTTGAGAGCAGCAGTGAAAGTCTCTTGGTATTCACACAGAAAAAAATCCTATGCTATGGATACTTGGGAGTCCCTCTCAACACCAAGACACACTTATTGCCAGTAAACCATGATCAATTACTCAAAAAGACACACAGTTAACAGTGTTCACTCAGCCCAGGCAAGTATCAACAACATAAACAAACATACAGGTTTTAAATAAATTATTCCTCTTACACAGGAAAACAATCCTTTTATTATCAAGCATGTACCACTTCATCCAGAATGTCTATTTGATAAATAACTCCTTATGCACTTTAAATCTTTCTCCACTTCCATTATCTCAAAGGAGCTTAAATGTGATGTTTATTTACCAGCACTGACAACACAAATCATTCCCCACATATATTCATCAATTATCACCAGCTAGCAGCAGCACTACTGTTGGATTACTCTCCTTTGCCTGAAGGAATAGCTTAAACTACCAGGGCTTATCAGGAAGAAGCAAAAATTATCACTAGCTCAAAACCCATGGATAAAACACAGTAATTCAGGAGAGAAAGATCTCAAAGGGATTAAAATTTTCAGCACTGTCACCTGCTCAATAAAACCGAAATATATTGGCTCTATGCTTACTTTGCTTCAAGAACTATGATGTGAAAAATGTACTCTATTTACCTGTACATCTGCTTTTTCAGTGTTTTTTTCCTCTCACAGGTCTCTTCCACGCTTCTCACTTTTTCTGAACAGCACTGTCTCCACTCAGTGGCATCACCATTTCCTCCACTACCTTGCTAGCCACCCTCCTCATTAAATCCTCACATATTCACACCCACAGCTTCACATAGGAAAAATAAAAAATTTACCAACTAAGAGCTATTGGCTAAAAGGAAAAGAGCAGCAAAAGGAGAGTTTTAGTGAGGGATGCACAGTTTATATTGAGAGGCCAAACTAATTCCTCATTTCCAGGTAAGCATCAGGCCTAATTCCTGCTAAGAAAAGTCTCAAATTCAGAACTCCTGACTGCTAGAAAAAAAAAAAAAAATCACCTCTACTGGATGCTCACTGTTCTCTCCAGTGACACAGACTTCAGATCCCATTTTGCTACTGCAGCTCACAGTTCTCCCAAAATGCAGGAAACTAAGTTTTATTTAACTCCTGTTAATTTACCTCCTGCACAAAACTAACTAATGAAAACTCAGAAATAAAATTTTAATGTGAAGCATGGAAAAAGTAATGATCATATCAAGCAATAGAATTGTATGGACAGATCTAAGAAGCTCTGGTTTTGATTTTCTTCTTAAATAGATCTAATTGGCCCAGCCTTGGGCATGTCCATCTTCAGAGCCATCAGGGATTGGCTTTGCTGGACATGGTGGAAGCTTCTAGCAGCTTCTCACAGAGAACACCTCTGTAGCCCCCCCACTACCAAAAACCAGGCCATGCAAAACCAACACAAGCACTAATGCTGATTCTGAACAGAGCTCGAAATGGGAAAGGTTCTCCATTGTTGCTTTCCTGTTATCGTTAAAAACTGAAAGCTTTCTCATCAGGAAAGTCCTTTCCTTCTTAATCTACTTGAAAAGGAAAACAAACAGACCTCATCCCCTCTGGCTGTGTGCTAACAATTCTCACTTTAAATAAAACAGCCCCACCACCAGAACCGAAAATCTATCAAATCCTGGAAAAAGCCTTAACAGTGCCATTCCCTTCATCTTGGAGACATACCCAGGAATCCCAGGTGCCGTGCCTGTCCTGCTGCTCAGCAGTGACCCAGCGCCACTGAGCCGATCCTGCCGGCGCTGGTAAAGCTTGGAGGCTGCCAGCCCCCGGAGCCTCAGGCCGGCCATGGCACCCAGGGTCCCTCTGCAGGGGAATGCCGGGACACAACTGGAGCGACACCAGCAGCACCGATACTAATGAGTCACCTTCCTTTGGGGAGTTGCATTTACATTTCAGGAGAGCTAGAGCAGGATGCATAGACACCCGATCAAGCACTGTTTCTCACAACCTGTCTGCCATTTTGCCATATTCTTACAGACCTGACAACCTCTTTCCTGTAGGCCACTAGTCATTATCTACTTAATGCAGCACACTAGGAGCTACATCAGCACCTCATTCCTTCCTAGCCTTGCAGAATGCATCTGTATAAACGTCACAAGTGAGGTAAAAAAAAATAAATCCTGAGTCTTCACGTAATTAAGACACTTAAATCAAGAAAACTTTCTGATGAAAGCACAGAGAAATGCAAAGCAGATTACTAGAGCTCTTGACAGCAAACAGTACAGTTCACTGCAGATCAGTATCTGATTCTGGCATCTCCGAGTGCTTCCCTGCAGGCTGCTGTACCACACCATGTCCTAAGGATACTGTAAACAACAGAGCTGTTCCTTCCATTTGGACAAAGCACATTCTAAGAAACAAGGTTGCAGAGACGCCTGCTCCCCGGACTCATTGCAGCCGGCAGCAGCCGTACACAGCAGAGGCAGGAAGCAGGGAGGAAGAACATACTTGGCATTCCAGCCTCCAGAGCTCTCTGGCCTTCAAGCATTACCATGAAAAATATCTCAAGAGTCATTACCAACAAATCACTTTTTAGAAGGGAAGGGAAGGGAAGGGAAGGGAAGGGAAGGGAAGGGAAGGGAAGGATTTTTGTAGCATGAGCATGAAATATATCTTGGCAATCTACAGAGGAAAAAGAATGAGAGGACTGATGACTTAATGAGTTCTAAACAAACATTAACGAGCAGGAATCCCTTCTGACACTTAAAGAAAAACAGAAGGGTTTGCTGGAGCCCAGTAGAACAGGCATGAATAAAGAACAACATACTTTTAAAATCACAAATCAGCAACCTTAAAATCTATGATGCACCCCACATTTCCTTAGGAGTTTCAGCTCCTGACCTGACAGCAATCTGCCACTACCATTTCTTTCAGACTGTGTCGTTTATCCATTTCTATTTCAGAATATAAATGAAATAAAAATGTCCTCCATACCGGGTATCTCTGCTGACCTTTGAAATTTTAGAGCAACAAATATCACATTTTTAAAATGTAATATTAAATCACCTTTTTACTTCTAGCACAAAGCAAAATATTAAATCACCACAACATTAATCTCCCTTATCCATAAGCAATCTGACAAAAACCCTCCTTCTCTCTCAAACACTTAAGCTTTTACCTGACTTATATGACATGATTCTATTGGTTTTCAAATAATCACTCTTCCATGGAAACTATGCCTCTTCTTCAAAAGGAAAGATGAGGGGATTAAAGAAAAAAAACCCCAAATCTCAGCAGCAAACATCTTGTCTTTCCATCCCTCAACAGAAGCTTACTCACTCACTCCTCTCTTGCCACCTTACACATAAAGAGTGAAAATGCACGGGTTTGTTTTTTCTTTCTCTCTGGATAGATTGCTTTTAAGAGACAGGGTTGATACCAAACTCTTACAGGTGGTTACTTCCTGGGCCAAAGCAGAGAAGAAAGCAGCCAGACTTCTTTCAGGCATTTTCAGGTTCCTCGTCAGAGAAGCACCTCTATGGCCCCAGAACAGACTAAGGACCTTCCTATCTAGAGAGCAAATTTAGACTGAAAGATTAAGATTAAAATCACATTTTCAACCCAGAAAAGCAGAAATGTCTGCGTCTAACTCAGAGAGACAAGACACCTCTTATTTAATGCAGGTACTGTCTACTCAGCACCAAGAACCTTTTGTAATATTGTCCTTTATACTCCCTCCTCTTTCAAACCACTTTATTTGCAACTGCTTCATGTAAAGCAGCAGCAGCTCTCTACGGAATTAAAAAAGCATCTAATCAGCTAGCCTAATTCAAAATAGTATACTGTTATTTCTTACCTTCACTGGATTAGGAATCATCAATAAGCATATCTGTAAATGCAGCTGCTCTTCTTTTGTTGACTACAGGAAGTACATAGGCGTATCCAGATCTCAATTTGACCAAGTATAGTGGTAGCAAAAATTTCTTATGAAGATAATTATGCTCTGAAACATGCACTTAGGAAATACTTTTTTCTTGCGCTTTGCATTAAATTAATTTCTAAAAGCAACACAAAACAGCCCAGGCATTTTTCACCTTTGGTTTTCTAATGAAGACCACAGCAACAAAGTCTTAAAGGAAACTCTCTTACATTCTTGTTTAGTTTCTACTTTGGGCATTTGACAACGTTTTGCTCACTGGTCATTCACAGATCCTCTTTCTTAAGAATAAACCCATCACAAAGACAAAGAAAAATAAAACAACGAAATCCAGCTAACCAAACAAAAATAAACAACCCGACCCCAAACTCCAACAATACTCAAAAAGGCAAAAGTCAAAATGAACAGACGGACTGAACACGTCAAATACAATTCTAGAAGTGGTCTTCCCTTATTTATAGTTAGCCTCTAAATGCTCCAAAAATCACACCAATTGTATTTAAAATCACTGAAAGACTGCTTAGAAACATACTGTTTTTACACCTAACACACTATCTCTTATACAGAATTTGTCTTCAAACGTAGTTAAAACAACATGTAAGCTCATAAAACTAAAGAGTGTGGCCAGCAGGTCAAGGAGGTAGTTCTCCTCTATTTCCTCAAGAGACCAGCCCAGACCTGGCAGTCACAAATACTACTTCTAAAATCCAATTATCTAGCTATCCGTTTTCTCTAGCAAAATACAATCCTCACGCTGTAAAAATGTAACTGGTGATATGTTTAAGAGTTGCACTTAATTTGCTAAACAGTCATCTAATTTTAGTAATTTTTACTATGAGTACACACAAAAAAAGTGCACTTTTTTTTTCCTGGACTTATATTTTCCCCTAATGATAAAAATCAATAAATTTAATCACCACAGTTTTTTTCANTCCTAAGGATACTGTAAACAACAGAGCTGTTCCTTCCATTTGGACAAAGCACATTCTAAGAAACAAGGTTGCAGAGACGCCTGCTCCCCGGACTCATTGCAGCCGGCAGCAGCCGTACACAGCAGAGGCAGGAAGCAGGGAGGAAGAACATACTTGGCATTCCAGCCTCCAGAGCTCTCTGGCCTTCAAGCATTACCATGAAAAATATCTCAAGAGTCATTACCAACAAATCACTTTTTAGAAGGGAAGGGAAGGGAAGGGAAGGGAAGGGAAGGGAAGGATTTTTGTAGCATGAGCATGAAATATATCTTGGCAATCTACAGAGGAAAAAGAATGAGAGGACTGATGACTTAATGAGTTCTAAACAAACATTAACGAGCAGGAATCCCTTCTGACACTTAAAGAAAAACAGAAGGGTTTGCTGGAGCCCAGTAGAACAGGCATGAATAAAGAACAACATACTTTTAAAATCACAAATCAGCAACCTTAAAATCTATGATGCACCCCACATTTCCTTAGGAGTTTCAGCTCCTGACCTGACAGCAATCTGCCACTACCATTTCTTTCAGACTGTGTCGTTTATCCATTTCTATTTCAGAATATAAATGAAATAAAAATGTCCTCCATACCGGGTATCTCTGCTGACCTTTGAAATTTTAGGGCAACAAATATCACATTTTTAAAATGTAATATTAAATCACCTTTTTACTTCTAGCACAAAGCAAAATATTAAATCACCACAACATTAATCTCCCTTATCCATAAGCAATCTGACAAAAACCCTCCTTCTCTCTCAAACACTTAAGCTTTTACCTGACTTATATGACATGATTCTATTGGTTTTCAAATAATCACTCTTCCATGGAAACTATGCCTCTTCTTCAAAAGGAAAGATGAGGGGATTAAAGAAAAAAAACCCCAAATCTCAGCAGCAAACATCTTGTCTTTCCATCCCTCAACAGAAGCTTACTCACTCACTCCTCTCTTGCCACCTTACACATAAAGAGTGAAAATGCACGGGTTTGTTTTTTCTTTCTCTCTGGATAGATTGCTTTTAAGAGACAGGGTTGATACCAAACTCTTACAGGTGGTTACTTCCTGGGCCAAAGCAGAGAAGAAAGCAGCCAGACTTCTTTCAGGCATTTTCAGGTTCCTCGTCAGAGAAGCACCTCTATGGCCCCAGAACAGACTAAGGACCTTCCTATCTAGAGAGCAAATTTAGACTGAAAGATTAAGATTAAAATCACATTTTCAACCCAGAAAAGCAGAAATGTCTGCGTCTAACTCAGAGAGACAAGACACCTCTTATTTAATGCAGGTACTGTCTACTCAGCACCAAGAACCTTTTGTAATATTGTCCTTTATACTCCCTCCTCTTTCAAACCACTTTATTTGCAACTGCTTCATGTAAAGCAGCAGCAGCTCTCTACGGAATTAAAAAAGCATCTAATCAGCTAGCCTAATTCAAAATAGTATACTGTTATTTCTTACCTTCACTGGATTAGGAATCATCAATAAGCATATCTGTAAATGCAGCTGCTCTTCTTTTGTTGACTACAGGAAGTACATAGGCGTATCCAGATCTCAATTTGACCAAGTATAGTGGTAGCAAAAATTTCTTATGAAGATAATTATGCTCTGAAACATGCACTTAGGAAATACTTTTTTCTTGCGCTTTGCATTAAATTAATTTCTAAAAGCAACACAAAACAGCCCAGGCATTTTTCACCTTTGGTTTTCTAATGAAGACCACAGCAACAAAGTCTTAAAGGAAACTCTCTTACATTCTTGTTTAGTTTCTACTTTGGGCATTTGACAACGTTTTGCTCACTGGTCATTCACAGATCCTCTTTCTTAAGAATAAACCCATCACAAAGACAAAGAAAAATAAAACAACGAAATCCAGCTAACCAAACAAAAATAAACAACCCGACCCCAAACTCCAACAATACTCAAAAAGGCAAAAGTCAAAATGAACAGACGGACTGAACACGTCAAATACAATTCTAGAAGTGGTCTTCCCTTATTTATAGTTAGCCTCTAAATGCTCCAAAAATCACACCAATTGTATTTAAAATCACTGAAAGACTGCTTAGAAACATACTGTTTTTACACCTAACACACTATCTCTTATACAGAATTTGTCTTCAAACGTAGTTAAAACAACATGTAAGCTCATAAAACTAAAGAGTGTGGCCAGCAGGTCAAGGAGGTAGTTCTCCTCTATTTCCTCAAGAGACCAGCCCAGACCTGGCAGTCACAAATACTACTTCTAAAATCCAATTATCTAGCTATCCGTTTTCTCTAGCAAAATACAATCCTCACGCTGTAAAAATGTAACTGGTGATATGTTTAAGAGTTGCACTTAATTTGCTAAACAGTCATCTAATTTTAGTAATTTTTACTATGAGTACACACAAAAAAAGTGCACTTTTTTTTTCCTGGACTTATATTTTCCCCTAATGATAAAAATCAATAAATTTAATCACCACAGTTTTTTTCATTCAGGAGATGTCCTCTGCAGCCAAATGAGACAGAACACAATGAAAACTGAGTTATTTTTCACGTATTTTAATACTAATAATGCATCTGTAATCAGAGTATCTAGAAGAGAGTCCTTTCCTACTTCGACTTTATAAGAAAGGTGAAATGAAAAAGAATACTATTTCAGCACCTCGTTTTTCCCAGTCTTCTTCACTTTAGAACACTGGAAAACAACATAATCATTCCCTGTGTCAAAAGTTTCAAGACCAAAGGGACATTTATGTCCAGCTCCTGCCTCAGGAAGGCTCCCACTGATGGATATTGTAGGGATGCTCCAGCTGTGAAGCAGTTCATCTCCTCCCAGAACCCTGAAAATCCCATGTCCCAAAAGCTGCAGAACATCTGAGTACATAATGTCAGCAGACTTGAAAACTACCAGATAACAAACATGGAACAACATCTGGGAACCAATCAGCAGAGTGACCTGTAGCTGTATCTAAGGAAGAACAGTCTCAATGCTGAACTCTTCCCAACATCATAGGAGTCTGTCCCAGCCTGAAAAGCAACAGTGAACACAGTGCTTGTCAAAGGCATCAGTCAGGCAAGGTGCTAAGCAGTGCAACGTTACAGACACCGTAAAGCTTTGCTGGGAAAACTACTACCCAAATGGATGATACTATTAACAAGGAAACAGCCAGCTCAGTTACAGCTGTGACAAACAGCTTGGATAGAACAGTTAATTGTCCAGTCCTGGGAACCACAGCAGACAGAACTTTAGACACGTTCGCAGCCAACAAACTTCCCAGGACAAACATTTCTGAAAACATTAAATAATACCCGTATCCACTTTTCACCAGCTAAAGCCAAGGCCTGCTCATTTTAACTGCTCTCTGAAGTACACCCAAGGAAAAGGGAACAGAAGTCCTGCATCGCTTTGAACTGCACACTGCAGTGTCTCAGCTACTCTGGAATTGTCCACGTCAGAGCTTCCAATGAATAATGTTGCACTTTAACAGGCGAGTTTCAGAGGAAGCATGGAGAGAAGACAACGATTATTGTCCACCAGCACTTCCCACTGGCCTCCTGAGTGACTTCATCTGAAGTAAGCCTGTCATTCTAAACAGTACCATGCCACAATCCTGAAAAAATAAAATCAGCCGGGTTCATACAGCTACAGTTCTTTCCAAGTCCTCTCCATCCTTTCTCCATTTAAGAGCTGGATGGGTACCCATGACCTGTGAACATTTAAGACACCTGAGTCTTCCTCTAGCTGTAAGAAAATGAACGTAAACTTGTAAATACACACCTGTTTCACATGTCAGAAAAATAAAAAGGGACCATTAAAGACATGAGGCAAAACCCAGAAGAGTTTTGAGCATGTACAATCACCCAAGAGCATCAATTTGTCATCACAGAGACCAAAAAGAATACTTTCCCAAATCATAGATAAGCATACACAATTATTCAGCAGGTTCTTACACCCAACAACACACTAATCAGGATCCACTTTGAATAATCAGGAAAAGCTGCATAATACAAGCATCAAGACTTGACATGAAAGTGGATACTTATACACAAAGTGCTCTGAATCCATCTCAGTATTGCAAATCATGAAGAACAATGCTTCAGAGCTACAGTAAGATAGCAGGACTCATTAGACCGAGTATCCTAAAAAGGGCACCTTGCTAATTGTAGTATTACTTCTTCGTGCTTCTCATCTCCAAGACATTTCACAAAAGCAAGCTTATTTTCACAAACTGCTTATAATGACTGGGTTTTATTTATGGGAGAAAAAAGTGACATTAAAGCACTTGTGCAAACCCTCACAAAATGTCAGGAAGTGCCTTCCTTGCTCCTCTTCTCATTTGCAACTGCCAAGTTATTTCAAAGCTTTCTCCACTGTCAGACAGCATGAGAGAAGAACCAAGCTCCAGAATTTAAACAGCTCCTAGAACATGTTAGCCCCAAGGCCAGCAGTGAATCTTGGGCAGAGGGGCTGTGTGTAGGTCAGTGACAAGGGCCCTGATGGTGCCGCGGTGCGGGACACGCCGGGCGCAGGCGGCCGGCCTGGGTCACGCCAAGAGGCCACAGAGAGCCCAGCTACTGCTCCAGCACAGCCCACACCTACAGCTGCTGCTCCGGCGCAGCCCGCACCTAGAGGTGCCCCGGCACAGCCCGCACCTACAGCTGCTGCTCCGGTACAGCCCGCACCGACGGCTGCTGCTCCGGCGCAGCCCGCACCTACAGCAGTTCCAGCACAGCCCACACCTACAGGTGCTCCCGCCCCGCTCTGCCCAGCTTTGCCCTCCGCCGTGTCCCCAGGCAGCGCTCAGGCACAGCGGAGCAGCTCTGNGGGGGAGGGCGGGCGGGCGGACCGACCGACCGACCGACCGACCGACCGACCGACCGACCGACCGACCGACCGACCGACCACACAGACACACGCACACACAGGCAGACATAGACACAGGCACGGCATTTGCTCCTGCCCTGCCGCCGAAGCTGCTTCGCCCCACCTGGTAGTGGACACATGGCAGCCGCTGTGAGTGTGGGGCGCAGGGGGCAGCGCTGCCACACACACCGCACTGCCGTGACTTTGTACCTGACATCAAAGCAGCCGCCCTCCCAGCCTGTGCTGCGGGCTGCTCATCCCTGCACACACCCCGCGGCCAGGGGAGGTGGCTCTGGGTGCAGGAGACAGGTCTGGANACGCCGGGCGCAGGCGGCCGGCCTGGGTCACGCCAAGAGGCCACAGAGAGCCCAGCTGCTGCTCCAGCACAGCCCACACCTACAGCTGCTGCTCCGGCGCAGCCCGCACCTAGAGGTGCCCCGGCACAGCCCGCACCTACAGCTGCTGCTCCGGTACAGCCCGCACCGACGGCTGCTGCTCCGGCGCAGCCCGCACCTACAGCAGTTCCAGCACAGCCCACACCTACAGGTGCTCCCGCCCCGCTCTGCCCAGCTTTGCCCTCCGCCGTGTCCCCAGGCAGCGCTCAGGCACAGCGGAGCAGCTCTGCGCTCCCACTCCCGGCCGGAGCGTGTCCCGCTCCGCCCCAGCCTCACAGCAGCAAAGCCTTCTCCCCCGACCCTTCCCAGCAGGCCCTCACGGCGTTACCCAGGGCGAGAAGGAGCTGCTACGGACACGGCACGGCCGGGCCTTCACCCAGGGCGGTGAAGGCTGGCACGGCCCCGACCCCCGCCCGGTTCCCGCGTGCCCGACCTCACCTGCCCGTCATGGCGGCGAGCCCCGCGCTGAGGCCGAGGGGCTGCGGGGCGGGACGCGCGGCTCGGCCGCACCGCTGCGGGNACCCCGCGGCCAGGGGAGGTGGCTCTGGGTGCAGGAGACAGGTCTGGAAGGCTTCTAGAAAGTGGTCTGGACAAGGAGATTGAGTGCACCTTCAGTAAATTTGCAGACAAAATTGGGGGGAGTGTATATCTCCTGGAGGATGGGAAGGCTCTGCAGAAGGATCTGGACAGGCTGGATCGATGGGCTGAGGCCAATGGTTTGAGACTCAACAAGATGAATTGCTGGGTCCTGTGCTCATGTCACACCAAGTCCCTGGGACACTCCGGTCTGGGGCAGAGTGGCTGGCAAGTGGATGGAGGGGAAGGACTGAGGGGTGCCGGCTGACAACAGATGAGCATGAGCCCAGGTGTGTCCAGGTAGGCAAGAAGACCAATGGCACCTGGTCCATACCAGCTATAGTGTGTCCAGCAGGACCAGGGCAGTGAGTGTCCCTGAGTACTGGGCACTGGTGAGGCTACACCTCCAATCCTGGGGTCAGTTTTTTGGCCTCTCATGATGAGAGAGACATTAAAGGGCTGGAATATGTTCAGGGAAGGCAATGGAGCTGTGGAAGGGTCTGGAGCACCACGAGCAATGAAGGGAGGCTCAGCCTGGAGAAAAGGAGGCTTAGGGAGGACCTTTGTGCTCTCCACAAGTCTCTGATGTAGCCAGGTAGATGTAAGGCTCTTCTCCCAAGCATCAAGCAATAGAAGAAGAGCAACTGGCCTCAAGTTGTGCCAGGGGAGTTTTAGATTGGATATTAGCAAAAAAATTCTTCACTGAAAGAAAGGGTTGTCATGCACTGGCACAGGCTGCACGGGGCAGTCACCGTGTCTGGAGGGATTTAAAAGATGTGTAGATGTGACACTTTGGGGGCATGACTTACCAGTGACCTTGGCAGTGCTGGATTAATGGTTGGACTTGAAGATCTTAAAGGTTCTTTGGAACCTAAAGGATTCTGTGATTCACTCCTGAAACTTTTATCTCCCCCCTTCACTGCCCAGTGAGGGGTTGTAGCCAGTTCATAACAGTTTACCTTTGTTGTTTCTTCTTTCTCCCATTTTTCCCCTGCTCCAGTGTAGGTCCTCTCTGGGGCAGCAGTCCTTCAGGATAAACCTGCTCCAGTGTAGGCTGTCTCCAGGCCACAGTTCTTTTGGGGAGTGGTCACTTACAGGATTAAGGCAGGCAGAAGTGTCCCTGGCAGGTCAGGGGCTGCAGCTGTGCGGTTGGACATGCATGTGCTCAATTCACCCAGCCCACCATGCTGCTGGGCCTGGCAAGCTTCCACCCTCATAAATACACAAGCTATATGAGCATAACCCTAAAATTAGTTTTGCCTTGCTCTAGCTCTGCATTGCAATAAGTACAACTGGTTGTTCTAGTTTTTGCTCTTTTGTCAAAATAGAGCAACGAGCAGCTGCAGTTTCCTTTCATATTGAGATGATTTTGGTTCCTTTTGCAATAGCTGTCAACAGTTGCTCTATCAACCTCCCCTGAGCCTCCAGGGCTCCTGGCCTCTGCTTGTCTCTTCAGAGAATTCCTACAGGGTGTGGTGCGTGTATGTGCATGCCTCGGTGTGGGTGGAAGTGTTTTGGTTGGCTGCACATATATTCCCTAAAGCATCTGGCCGGCAGTTTACAGGACAAAAGTGCATAAGGTAATTAAGAATTATTATTTTTCATATCTCCTTGCTCTGTCTGAGCATGTAGAAATGCACTTATTGGTGAATGAGCTGGGGAACCTGATGATGCAGGACATGGAAAAGGTTGATACACTGAATGACACCTTTGCCTTGGTCTTTACTAGCAAGACCAGGTTTCAGGAATCCCAGGCTCTAGAGATCAAAAGGAGATTGAACCGCCCCAAACCAGGCTGAGAGACACTTCTGAGACAAAGCCCAAGAAGCGGGTGTTTGCTTTATTCGGCGCGCCGGGTGCGCAGGGAATATGTCCTCCTAACACGCGCGCCCAGGCACACAGATTACAATGTGTGGTTATTATATTGCGCGCCCTGGTGGTGGCACTGAGGAAGGCACTTGTCCCCAGCCCCACTCCATGTACAATTACACAATTGTACATAACTCCATGTAGCAATTTACACAATTTTTACTTATCATTCCTAGATAATGTGAAAAGGGTTAAATGGAATCACCTGTAGACTGAAAAGTAACATGAGCATACCATAACAAGAAGGGCCTAGAGTGCATCACCTCCACATATTGCTCCTTCTCTGTGAATGATTATTGTACAGGCAGTTAGGTTGCTAGTAGTCCATGAATAATATCTTAACTCAGCCCAAGAAGTCTGTTCCTATTCTTTGTTCCAGTTGTGCACCCAACTACCCTTTTTGACACCAATGTACTTGCTCATGATTGATGCATTTTTATTTAATGCTTTTAGAGAGCTATTTGTGATTGCTCATAAATAGATATTGTGAGGTTTCCAGAGGAATACACTTTTAACTGCCTTTGCAAAGATGACCAGTGTTTTATTTTGTCTGATAAGTTAAAAAACTCCATCAAGGAGTAATCAGGGTAGAGCAGAAGCAGCATCAGACCTACCTGAGGCACAGTCAGGGAGATGGGTGCAGTCAAGCCTTTCACAATAAGACAAAACTAGTGTTTTCTCTGTGACGTTTCCCAGCTGTGATACACTGGTGCAAGAGTTCTCTTTTGTTCCACTTTTTGGACTTGTCTTTCCGGGATAGAAAGCTTGGCTTTGCTGGAGTTGATTCAGTGTTGAATACTTTAGTCTTGAATTCATGTCACTTAGTTTTTTGCCTGTGTTTTAAACTGAGTTTCTGTGCCATGGGGGAAGTGCTTCAGATGAGCAGCAGACAAGCAGATGTCTATCAGAAGAGACCTTCCATTTCCAGAATAAACTGGAAAAAAGCAGAAAAAAAAGTCTATAAGACATGTTTTATTGTACTATTTCTTGCCGTATTTGGGGTTACGTAATTGGTATCATATTACAATGCTCTATATTCTTAACATAATTGGAAAATCTTTGGTCCAATTTTCAAAGGCATAAAGGGGAGCCATATCAACAGTTGTTGGGGTTGACAATTTAGAGCAGGCTGTCAATGCATTTTGTAAACAGGAGCATAATTCCACACAAAGGCTTTTGACACCTGCCAGCATGCCCTCAGACCACCACCAGAAGGATCCGGTCTCTGGATGGATGTTTGCAGGACTGACTCTTTGTGTTTTTTCTTGCTTGCCATATTAAATACTTTAAAAATTATAGACATCAGGGGCTTTGGGCAGAACCAGGTGTCACTGGCAAGGGTCTAAAATCTTGTAGAAAATTTATTCGGAAAGCTTAACCTTTATAGGAATGACAAAAGTGTATCCAGGACCAAACAGAGAGGAAGGGCCAGCAGTCAGGCTGGGGGGGGCAGGGACAGTTAAAACCTGGAAGGAGCAAAGTGGTGCAGTGGGATGTGCTGGGCCCATAACTGAGAGGTTCATGGATCAAAACCATCCTCTGCTAGGGCGCACTTTCCCCAATATTGCCTCACCAACAACTTTTACCGTGCTCCCCTCTAGCACCCTGGACACCCCTGGCCCTGGCTCTTCTCTTCATCTGCCCCTGCCACCTAGTCCAGCCAACAGGTGGCCATGGAGTTGTGCAGCAGCAGGCACAGCTTCCCCCTCAAGGCCCTGCATACTCTGGGTACACAGGTCTTTCTCCCTTCCCTGCAGGCAGCTCAATCCCCAGCTTCCCAGGCACAGGAGGGCACCTCCAGGCCTGTGCAGGGGCAGAGGAGGCTCAGGCTGCTCCACATGTGCTCGACACAAAGATCTGGGAGCTTTCTCCATCCTCCGTTTGCTGCCAGGACCATTTGTAGGGTGATCCAGGATCAGGGCCAAGCAGGTATTCCCAAGGGCTGCTGTACTGGCTAGCGGTGACTGGGTGTTAGGAGTGGAGGAGACACGGCGTGCTGCGGATGACATCTCTCTTGGAAAACCTTGAGGGGTTGGCCTGCCCAGGACACAGCTGGTTTCTGCTGCCACCACAACTCTGAAACCTCTCTGAAGCTTGCGGCACCCCCAGCACTGTTGCTGGAGCACATGAATATTCCAGAGGGCACTCCATTCTGCAGAGTAGCCATGGCACTGAATAGGTTTCCTGAAAGGCCTGGGGCCCATGGAGGATTCCCCTGTGAAACAGGACTTGTGTTCTGGAACTGGAGTGGCTCTATTATGAGCACCCAGTGGTGTGAGGTTGCCAAGCCCACATGTGAGAGGAGCACAGGCACATGCCAGGAGCTGGAGCTGGGGTGTGTGCAGGGGGCTGGAAGGAGGGGGCAGCCAGTGTGAGAGGTGCAGGAGCCAGGCCAGGGTGTGAGGTGGTAGTGTAGGAGGCAGTGCCTGTGGGCACTGGAGGAGCAGGAGCAGCACAGGCTGTGGGTGGCAGGAGTGGGGAGCAACAGTGCTGCAGGAACCTTGCAGGCTAGTGCTTGGCAGAGCTGCCTTCCAAGCAGGTAAGCAGGGCTCAGGCATTCCTGGCCAAGGCAGACTGGCTTTTCTTCAGCCTGGCTCCACACCAACTGGCCGCTCCTGGTCCCGAACACCGCGGCTTCTTCCCTCCGCAAGTTCTTCTCCCACAGAGAAGAACTGCTGCTCCTGCTCCCAACAGGTGGGCCTCCTGCCCAGTGCTCCAGGCACCACCCAGCCCACCAGGCACAGACTGGCTTTGAGCCAGGTGGGCCTTGGCAAAAGCAGACTGCAGGGGCTGCTCTGGATCCTGCAGAGACTCCCAGAGACCGGTGAGCTATTGGAGCCAGGTGGGCAGAGAACTTTTTGATTCTCCACAGCTGGATGTCATGCTGGGGTTGCAATGGGGCTCAGGCACTGAGTCACGTGCTTCTTGCTTTGTCTCCAGCCCTGCTTTGACCAGGCATTTGGACTTGTGTTCTCTTGGGATGCCTTGCAGTCAAGTTCCCTCTGAGAAGGGAGAGTTCCCAGAGAGGGCTCTACCCTCCTCACTCTGGACCATAGGCAGTGAGTGAAGCTCTTCCTCACTGGAAATGGAGCTCAGGCGTTGCTCAGCCTGTGGTATGTCACAGATGGTTTCCCCTTGCCTCTCCAGCCCCTTTCCTGGGTTCCCCAGAGGGTCACTCTTCACTATTTGTAGAGATGGGGAAATGTTTCCCTCTCATTAGTCGTTATAGAGCGGGACTGGTTTGGGCTGGAGAAGACAACTTCTTCTTCTATGTGAAGGTAACTTGCCAAGGCGTGCCCTGAGTCAGAAAGAGCTTG